>JBBPBX010026723.1:0-27984 GCA_038048925.1 Garcialebias charrua | reverse complement strand
AATGATCCTGCTGCTCGAGAGAGTGGACTACGCAGCAGCAGACTTCCTGATCAGGAATAAGCTCTGAACAGTTATGGCTTTTCATCCTTTAAATGTATTGTTACTGCTATAGAAAAACAAGTTTCTTGTAAGATTTTGTTTACAGAAATTAGTAAAATAGTTTAAGTTAATCACTTTGAAAGCATTTTGATTTACGGAAAACCTAAACCTGTTCAGTCAGGAAAAGTATACTTGTACAAACTTCTCAAGAATAAATAAGTTTCCATTTACAAGTGCTTGTTCTGGTTCGTGTTACAGATGTGATCAAACTTGTTTGTAGCCTTTGTTAAAAATGAAAAGTCCACAATGGTCACTGAAACTGGCAGAATGACAAATTTAGTGAAAATCAGTTTCTGAATTTTGGTTGAACAAACCTGAGACTGGCCTTGGCTAAATGAACAGTACACTTAACATTTTGTTGCACAACTTAAGACAATCCCTGTACGAGACTTGTGCACCTGCCAACAGGTTCCACTCCTGAACTGCTTCGTTTCTGCTCTGTCCAGATGTTCAATAGGGTTTAGATCAGGGCTCAAAGGCCACTTCAGAATGGTCCAACATTTTGTTCTTAGCCATTCTTGGGTGATTTAGCTTTTAAGTTGGAGGGTCCATGACCTGCAACGGAGACTGAGCAGCACATTTTGCTCCAGAATGTCTTGATAGTCTTGGTGTTTCATTGTAACCAGCACAGATCAGACACCCTGTGTCAGATGCAGAACAGCAGCTGTAGAACAAGAGCTGCCTCCAGGTTTCACTGTAAGTCACTCTGTACCTTTCATTTCCTGGTTTGTGAACAAAAAGCTAACGAGATCTTTACAGTTTTGTTAAATGCATTCAGGCAGATTCCAGTTTTTTTTTTTATTGTCCAGTTGTCTTCCATCAAGTCCACTTTGACTTCCAACAGTGACAGATGGCATGACTGATGCACCTTGCCTTGAAAATGTTTGAACTCTTTGGATACCATTCTTAACAAGTCTCTTCAGTTTTCTCTTGTGGGGCGGCCGTGGTGTAGTGGTAATGGCAGTCGACCCCCGATCGGAAGGTTGGAGGTTCGAATCCCGCATCCGCCCACCATGTGTCGTTGTGTCCCTGGGGCAAGACACTTAACCCCGAGTTGCTCCCGGTATGTCTGGATGGCGCCTTGCAAGGCAGGCTACCACTACCGGTGTATGAATGTGTGAATGAATGGGTGGATGGCTGGTATTGTAAAGCGCTTTGGGGCTCCTCACAGGGGGGGCTAGAAAGCGCTATATAAATAAGCTCCATTTACCATTTACCATCTTGTGGTCATGTCCAGGGAGGTTCTTTAGTCCTTTGGACCATAACCTTCTGAATATTCTGCAGCTGTGGACACAGACATCAAGCTACTTGATGTATAGACATGACACTTGTCAATTTTCTTTGTAACCTCCCAAGATAACTGTCCTAAGTTTGATATGATCCATGTTCAATACGGAACACAACATGAAGCACAACAGCACTGTGACTACTTCCACTCTTTAAACAGGCTGATTACAAGAATACATGAAGCTACAGGACACAGTTCAACATGTCCCTGTGGTCAAAGTATTTTCAATCTGTTTTAAACTTTTTACACTAGTTTCACTGAATCAAACATCAGGCGCTAAATTTTAAAACATTTCAGGACCCTTTTTTTATGAAAAGGTGCAAACAAATTTGACATCCTGTAATAAACCAAAGTAATTATTAGTCGAGACATTTATTTTTGCATAACAAATATACCACTGAAGTCAAAAAGCTCGAGTTGCAGTAGGCAGCAACATTTAAAACAATTTATTGGTACAATTCAACATAAAACCAGTATTTTATTTCTCTGCTTACATCAGCACAAAGTTGACAAAATGCACACACAGCACATTCTCAATGCAGGTCACTGTCCACTGTTATAAGAGCCGTTCAGCTCGTTCCTGTAGGTGTTTTGTAGAAAACGCACAGCAGCTTTTGTTTTGCTCCAGCATTGATACCTTTTCTTGTTATATTTACTCAAGTTTGCAACATAATTAAAAGATCCTATAAAATGCATAAGACTATGTAAGCTTTGGTATACACACTTGTCAGCTTTTACAAGGTTGCCTTGATCATTTTTTGTGGGTAAACATGATAAAACTGTCACAAATATGGCAAATGTACAAAATCCACAATCCATTAAGACGACTCAGAAAACTGCACATGCTGTATTCTATTTCCATATGGAGGACATTTAGCAAGCTTTTCATTTAAATATTACTTATCCAATAAATGCTATATATACACCAAGTTAATGGGGCTTGGTCTTCCCACTTCCTGCAGAAGGTGTTTTAGGTCCAATGTATTTTGTGTCAGAGCCCTTCATGAAATGGACAACTAAGGCAACATGTAGCCAACTTGTTTTCAGAAGGCCACCCTAAATGAAAAGCTGTCGAGCATGGCATGTGTAGACAAAAGCATCAGAGAACTAAAACCAATAAAGAAATGTTTAAACCTGTTACAGTACTCTGGCCCTGAACTGGGTTTTCTGCAGTGTCAGGGTGGAGACAAACAAAAACAAATACTATAAAAAGGCAGGCAGATCCTCCCAATACAAAATGTCTCAAAAGCAGTTAGACCAACAGCACGACTAATTAACAAAACAGACCAGACACGGGTGCATAACAGATCCAAACTTCACAACTCAAGTTCTCGTCATGCAAACCAAGACATTGTACTCGTTACCGCCAAAAATCCAGAATTACCATTAAAATATCCAAACAAGAAACTTTGCTTTCCAATTAAATGACTAGTATAAATATGAGTATTAGTAGTCCCTTTCAAATACTTCCAGCACTCAAAATAATGTACCTAAAGACTGACCGTAGAAAACAACACTGACAGAACAGACATTGAGTGCAGTTGTTTCCAGAGTTTAAAAACACGTGCATTTCTTTTTTCAGATCTGGTTCAGATTTTTTAAAGTCCTGGTAAAAAAATGTTTTAGTTCATAGCAGGGATGCATCTTGAGAGGTAGGCAGTAATTAGTCTAGGGTCTGTAAGTGCATTTAGCCAACCTGCTCGACACCCGCCTGTAGGTGGAGGAGGCAGCTCTACCAGCCTGCTCAGTGTGGGTGATCTCAGTGATGCATAATCTGGGCATGGATGGTGGGATGTTTGACAGTGACTGGCTTTCAGTGCTGTGGTTCATCAGTGATTTGGAGGCTTAAACATCAACAGTGCAGAGGGGCTGGCTGCCCGGCTGGGCCGACTCCATTATGGTCATCTTGGGTTTCTTTCTCGTTTCCTCCTGGCATGAAAATACAATCAAGGGACAGCAACGTGAGTGATGTGTTTAGAAAAGCAGCTGAATTCTTCTTATAAATACACAGACAAGTGTTAGAATTAGTAATTAGTTTAAGGGCTTTTTGGTACCCTGTAGATCGGCAGTTTGCTCATATACCGTAGTAATTCTAATTCCTCGATTTTTCACGAGTAATTCTTGAAATCCCAGGAGATGTTTCCATCACACAAAACGCTCAGAACTGTTATGTGGTGGGCAGTCACATTCAGAGGCGAACAAGTATACTGTAGCCCACAGTACAGTACGTGCACATTCCTAACAGTTATCTAGTATAAACATCATATACCGGGTAATAAAAAGCCACCATTGCCAGTGAGGATACATGCACTATGTACACTGTGCACCATGATACTAGAATACTAACACTGATACATGTACACATTAAAATCTGAGAAAGTTCAATTCAGCAGATGTGTTCAAATTTCCTGAGTTTCCACAGATTTTTAAAGCTTTTCTTAAATTCCCTGAAGCTTCCCGGTTTGGAAAATGTGAAAAAAAAGAAAAAAAATCCTGAATTTGACATCAAAATTATTTTAATTTTTTCGGTTGCTCCGTTCTTCAGGGGTCGCCACAGCAAAGTAAGTCACACAAAGATGTGACAGTTGTTTTTACGCCGGATGTTCTTCCTGACACAACCACAGACCACTGAGCTACCACAGCCCTCTGTGTGGAGCAGAGAGCTGCCATCTTGGGCACCCAGGGGAAGAGGTGGTGGGGGTTAAGGACCTTGCTCAAGGGCCCAGAGTGGAGCAAAGAGGGTAGAGACAGGTGTGGGTGTTTCACCTATCCCACCCACATTTTTTTAATGTCAGTACCGGGAGTTGAACCGGAGATCTTCTGATCACAGGCCCACCTTCTCTAACCTCTGCGCCACCACTCCCAACTGAATTTGATTTCAAATCACCTTTAAAAACAAATCTAAAAACATAAGATAATAGTCTACATGTTCTCCATTTCATTTACAGTAAGAGTAACTACCTGACATGCAGTGTAAAGCTGGCCAAAGCAACATATACAGTGGAACAGTGTCCCCTGACAGAACTACACAATACGTTGAAGAATTATAAAGAGAAGGACAAAATGAGGTCCGTACAAACGCAGGACTCTTACCCTTTGAGTCGCCAGCTTCTTCATTTCTTCTTGCAGTTTGTTCAAGATGTGGAGGTTTGGCTTGTTCTTTTTGGCAAACTGCTGAAGCTCGATCACACTCTTGTCAGAGCTCTCCTGAAGAAGAGATTATTTTTTTTCATCCTGTGTACACTCGATGCATGCAGCTTACAATACTCATTTAAATATGGTGCAAGATGACGCAGTGGATGTTACAACACATGTAGCAGTACACCATCAGAAGAAGAAAACAGAACAACAGACAGGAGTTTAAAATGCTACAAAACTACATGACATAGTTCACATAACCCCAGGAGGTGGACCAAGGTGTTGAACAATGTTTTTGTGGTTGGGGAACACCGTGAACTATAAAATGAGTAATTCTGGAAGAAAAAAATAAAGTATAACTAAACAATATGCCAATAACAAAAAGTCACTTTGTTTCATGTCTGATTTCCAGACAAAGACATCATCTTTTTTTATTTTTTAATGCAGACAGTGACATTAACCTGTCGGATCACAGAGGTCAGCACCAGAGTTGACTCACCTTCTTGACCATCTTGTTGCTCTCTCTGCCGTACATTCGTAGCAGTGAGCCCCAGTTCTTCACATGGGGGTGAAGCATCTGTAAGATCTTCTGAGACGCTAGTTGTTTGCCAACCCTCTTGTTCTTACCTAATGTCAAAGACAGCAAATGTGCAGAACACGTTACTAAAAAACACCCGTGTGTGGCTAATAGTTTTGACCTCGACAAAGAATGTAAGCATGTCTTATCATTTTTAGTAAATATAAAAGGTTGAGGTTTGGTTTTACTCACACCACCCTCGAACTGTATGTTTCCCACAAGTCATAACGTATTCACTCTTCTGGTTTTTTCCTGGGATCACCTCAAATTGGATGCTGGTGTCCCCCATCCCATGGTTTCTGCAACAAACAGCAAACATTTCCTTGCAGAGAAGTATTTGAGACAAACCCACCTGCCTTTTGGTTGCACGGTTATAAAACAGAACGCCACCAAAATTCCAAGATGTCTCAAAATCATTGCAAGAGCTGTCAAGTTCCTTACACACATAGTAAGGCCTTGCTGTTGCATCACCGTAGTGAACACGTCTGAAAGATTTGCCAAACAAATTTACCGGCTGGTCCCGCCTGTTCAGGTATCCCACCCCAGCTAAATTTACTGGAGCCAGGTGTGACTGGGAGAGTTGGAGACCTAAGAAAACCAATTGTGATTGACTCGAGTCAAATAAAATCTATAATCAAACAGACATATTTAAGACCTTTTAACTAAATTGGGACATTTTTCTGGCATGTGACTTACAGGAATATTCTGTTTATTTGTGGTTATGTATTGTAAGTATTCAGTGTGATCTGAAGTGAATTTTTTAAGTTTCTCCTAAATTCTCCCAACTATTCTGCAACAGTCACAGCCCAGTGGCACACAGGCCTAAATAAAGTAAAATAAAGTTTATTTCAGGGGCCACAGTCAAAACAACCAACAGCGATTCTCACCAATGAATTTGAAAATCATGTCATTGAAGGGAAATTCAAAACAAGATGTCTGATTTGTGTTTCATGGCATCCTGACATACATGGACAACACATAAAAACAAATCCTACTAAACAAATACCTCAAGAGTTGATACTAAAAACATAAATTTACCTTTTAAGGCACTCATGAAGAATCTGATATGGAGAAAGAAGTCCTGCTTTGTTGGTCAGCTCGTACACCCTGGAGTCTTCTATACTGATATGATTAAAATACTGTGTGGGGGGACAACCAGGGACACAAGTGAAATGCTACAAATGGGTTTACATCCAGATATTCTTTTGTCAAGAACCTGTTTTTCTATCCTTGACTTAAAAACTGGTGCAGACATTAAAAATAAAAACATACCTCTAGTTCATCCCCTTCAACAGGTTTCTCCTCTGAAGTCTGCTTCACAAAGTCAGGGATGAGGATTTCCAGTGTGGCTCGAGCTGCAGTTCAACAGATTACCAGTAAGTGAAGAACTGGTAATAACCATCAACCAGTCAAATGTAACAGGCCAAGCATTTAGCATGTACAGGATAAACAGCAGGTACTGCAGCAAAATGACAAACCTGACAGACTGTTGTCTGAACTGGATGAATAATTAACTATTTCCCCCCCAGCTGATTTGCTAAAGGTGACATTATGTCTAAAAACAATTCACCCTTCAGTGCAAATTAATAAAATGTGATTAAACGCCCTCAGAGCTATGTTAAATAAAATCTTACCGGCTTTGTTCTTGGCAAGTTTTTTACTGCTCGCAGTTCCTGTGCCGTAAGTGACTCCGTCTATAATGACGGATGCTCCAAAGGGTTCACTTGAGTTTTCTGTGGGCCAAAAATTATAGTCTGAGGTGAAAATCAAACCTCAGTCTGAACCTTTATCATTTAGATAAAAAGAATAAAATAAGCACATTTGATCCTTCAAGACTGAAGAGGATTTTGTTTTGTTTACTTACGAGTAGGAAATCAGCTGTCAATTTTGGGATACAATTAATTTTTTTAATGTAACTACCGGTACAGTATTTTCTGCCTGATCGGTCGCACCTTTCTATAAGTCGCTTTGTTCAATTATTGACAATAAATTGGAAAAATCCATAAACAAGTTGCACCTTTATTTAAGTCGCATCTATCATGCGTCACTGCTACGCGACGCGTCAGCGCCTCATTTGCCCTGCTGAAAATGGCGGCCACATAAGCATGCAAGGACTTTTAACAAGATTAACAAGGTAAAAACAATTACCGGTATTTGTCTGCTGAAAATTATAGCAAAGATGTGTCAAATGTGTTCTGAGCTATATGATGTTTGTATTTTTCTCTGCTCTTTTGTTTTATGGGACGTTTCTTATTCTTACCTGCCTTAGGACAACGGATGCAAATTAGCTACTGTGCTAACTCCGACATATTTGTATTGATGTTTACTGCTGTCATGTTGATTAATATGCATTGTCCTAACTTAAATAAATAAATAAATGAAATGAAATAACTCCAACAGCTAACAGTTTGTAAATGACCACCAAGTAATTACTTTCTGTAAGTTTAAGTAAAATCTGTCCTGTGGTTCTTGACCTATTTTGCTAACAAACACTGAGCTAACAGTAGTTCAAACCTCCAGAGCAGGAGGCCGGGCAGCGACAAGTGTGTGTCCGACCAGGGGAGGCTGTCGTCGGACACATGAGGTCGGAACGGTCGTGTACCCTAGCGGACAAAGGTGGTACTGCACCCCCAGCAGCCGAAAGTGATACTGCACCATTTTTTGCCAAAATGAAAAACGGTCATATCTGAGCCAAAAATTGGTCTAAAAATATGGGGAAAAATCCATAAACAAGTCTCACCTCTCTATAAGTCGCAGGGCATGCAAATTAGGCAAAAAGGTGTGACCTATAGTCTGGAAAATACGGTAATATAAACAACTTGCGCTGGACATCTTTGCCTCTGAGGAAAAAACTACCAAACACCTCTTCAAAGTTTTAAAATCAATAAAAGCTCACAGAAAATCACCAGTACTGCGGTGTAAAAACAGGTTTCAAGATCTTTTATACACATGAATTTGCACATCCTGTTCTCAAATTTGCTAACGATTGAAAAAGCAACATGTTTTTTGCTCCCAGTAATTCCTTCAGAGAAACTATCGTCAAAATATTTAACTTTTGTGTAAAGTGGATTTAATCTGAAAAAAGAGCTTTAAATGTTGGTCTACGCAGCTACAGATTACATACCTAACAAAAAAGAGCTTTGAAAAACATCCATCTTTACTAACAAATGAGGAACTTACCACAATCAAAGAAGTTGTAAACAGGTCGGACCTTCAGGACACGTTGCATATATTCATGCAGGATGCAAACTTCAGACTTTCCGTTGGGATTGATCACAAATTCTGTTGAAATAAAAACATGATTGCATCAAAAACAATTCTTCTAAAGGAACAGTTTCCGATCAGTACATGTGATATCCAGACATGACTCGGTTGGTTTGGGTCTGCTCGTCATACCCTTCTTCGTTGGAGCATCTTGGACTGATAATGTGATGAGTTTTTGATTGGCGGGCAGAATAGGTCTCTCAGATTCTGCCTGCTTCCTTTTCACGTCTCTGTTGAACTGTCTTCGCTCAGCCCAAGTGCGAAACTTCTTGACGGTGACTTGTTCAAAGTCAAAACATTTTGCAAGATACAGACGAAAATCTTGAAGTTCTGAAAGGAAGTTAAACGACATTAGATTCTGAGTTTCACGAGATGAAATGGGGGAAAACGTTTAGTCCGTTTTGGAAAAGCCCATACCTATGGACTCGTCCTTGCACACCTCCACCTTGGCCTTGACTTGTCCCAAGGCTCCTTGAGCAGTGTCGCAGGGCTGCGACTCTTTATGCGGCAGGCTGTCAGCTGTGGGCTCTTCATCGAGGCCAGAGAGAAGAACTTCCTGCTCCTCTGACTTGGCTCCTTTTTCTTCAGTGACCTCCTCCCCAGGTTTCTCAGGAGACTGCTCTGCGTTAGACGTTACCTCCCCATTCAACTCCCTTTCCTCTCGATCCTTCATTTTTTTGTAGTGTAGGCAAGGGATGCCGCTAACAGGAGGATCATGTTTCTGTGTGAACACCAAAAATATGCTCAAACATTTTCACGTTAGTTCTGTAAAATATCTGAAAATAGACAAAATGTTGCAACTTCCTCTGTTGGCAATTACAGTACCGTATTTTTCTAAGTATAGGTCGCACATTTTTATCATTTTTTCATGGCCTGCGACCTATACTCAGGTGCGACCTATATCTGGCTTTTTATAAAATAAGCTGATTTGTAATCATTTATTAACAAAAATTAAACTGAGACACACTCTCACAATAATGTCAGCTAACAAATATTTTTTTAGGTGTTTATCCTGCTAAAATTATTCATTTATTAAAGAAAAGTTCAGCTCAGACACATATTTGCTATAATTTTTTATCAAACAATTAATTGTTTTTAAGTGTTAATCTTCTTATCGTTCTTAGCGTTCATCTGTGACTATCTGCGTTCATCTGTGACCATCTGCTCATGTTCGTGCTGCTGTTTATAATGATGTTTTTCTACTACATTAGGGCTTAGTGTATTACTAGCTGATGTCTCTCTTAGTTAATCCTAGATGTTATTATTGTTTTTCTCTTGCATTTGTTGTTGGATGTAACTGGGACCCTGTGTACATAATCTCGTTTTCAACACATGTACTACATGCGGTGCAAATGACAATAAATTCTCTCTGACTCTGACTCTTGACTTCTTAAAAGCCTTGCTGTGCGCTCCTGTGGAAGAGACATTTGCAGCAGAGCTAAACACGGTCCACATTTTGACGTAGGTGCGACCTATATTCAGGTGCGACCTATATATGGATTTTTCCAATTCTTTGGCAATAATTGGATGGTGCGACCTATACTCCAAAAAATACGGTAGTCTCTCATATCGCGGGGGATCCATACCCTGAAGCCCGGTGATAAGTGAAAAAGCGCAAAGTAGGGATAGTAGTACAAGTAGTATTAGTATTTATATATCAGGGTATATGCAGGAATAATGAAGTTAATTTCAATACCTTTTCAAGACTTTTTAAAGACCTTCCAAAATAAATTCAAGACCTTATCGTCACTTTGTTTTATTAAGCAACAAATCTTTGATTTACAAAACTGCTGTTGTTTTCAATTACTGTAAATCTGTGAATCTCAAACCTACAACAGAACTGAGATACAGTGGAAAGAAAAAAGTTCAAAAGAAGAAACTGAACCTTGACTAGGTTTAGCTTAGGTTGCAACAAGACTCGTAGCTATTTTAAAGTAACTTGGTTGAACAATGGCGAATAAGAAATAAACACGGTTATTCTCGGCGACAGGCCTCAGCCATTCTTGAAAATCAGGCATCTCCAACTAGGAGTCAGAAAACTTGCATTTACCCGTTGTTCTCATGGTCTCGCGGCAACTTACTCGAACACACAAGCTCAACTTGGAGATAAAGCAGCCGCGCATGCGTACAAGATAGACCTAGCCGTAAAGGCTGTTGTAACCTGACACCCTAAATTTGTGCGAAGCGGTTTCCGAATCATCCGCGGTGAGGAAAACAAATATTAGTCATACATACTTTTTGCTGTCAAATTATTTAAAGCTAGAATAACAGCAAAAAAAAACAATACCTCATCAAATCGCTTTCAAGACTTTTTAATACTTTTCAAGACCCTTAATTTTCCCAAAATTGATTTATCAACTTTTAATAACTTTCAAGACCCTGCATATACTCTGTATATATTAAAGTGTCACTGACATGATTTTTTAACTATGCATAAAATTGCTCTACATATATATCTTGTATCATTCAACGATGTTCGTTTTTGCAAACAACATGAAAAATCAATTTAATTTTGCTTTAAAAGTGATTTTAAACTCGCGCCGTGTTTATTCACGGAAAATCCGATTACCGGTACACGCGAATGCAACATCTGTGACGTAGTCTTGGGCAGAGCCCTGGGCTTGTCAGTGTACGTGTGTCTGCAGCTCGCCTGCAGATCGCGTTTTTTGTGTGTGTTTTTTTACTTGAAAAATGCCGTTACGTTGTGTCGCATTTGGTTGTTCTAATATCAGTGAACAAGTGAGCCTTTTCACTTTCACAAAAGATGAAATACTTCGTCAAGAATGCAACAAAGCTGCACCCCTCGGAGCCCCCCCTCGCTCCACCTGAAGGTAAGTCTGACACAGCATCAGACCTAAATTAGATGCCGTCGTTTCTTGTTCCATCACCCAAACTATTTTCTGCTTCCCAAACTGAAGACAAATAACTCAAACCTTCACATAGATTGATGAATTCGTCAGGTTTTAAAATGTCCGCTACCTAATACCAGAGCCCTCTGCCCAAGACTACGTCACAGATGTTGCATTCGCGTGTAATCAGATTTCCCGTGAATAAACACGGCGCTAAGTTTAAAATCACTTTTAAAGCAAAATTAAATTGATTTACCATTTTGTTTGCAAAAACGAACATAGTTGAATGATACAAGATATATATGTAGAGCAATTTTATGCATAGTTAAAAAAATCATGTCAGTGACGCTTTAAGGTGTTTTAAACCCTTCCCACACTCTTGCAATATTCTAAACAATGTTTCTAAACTCTCTAAAAGAGCACAGAATGTCATGATTTCAGCTCTCTGCCTTCTCTGCTTAGCCACCTGCAAGCGCTCTTGGCCACGCCCACTTCTCCGCTCTGCATGGTGAACAACTGATCAGCTGCAGCAGGAAGTTGATCTTGCAGTGTAGGCTGCACAAAGGTGCAGGAGGTGCTAAAGCATTTAAATAAAATTATTTTAAATAAACAATCCATGCTGATCATGTGGCTCATCCATCAATCAGCCAAGTGTGTGTCATGTCCAATTTTATTTTGAAAAACCGCGATAGAGCGAGTACCGTATGTGAAAAACGAACCACGAAGTAGCGAGGGACTACTGCATCTGTAAAGTCACCCATTTATTTATTCCATTAAAAATGGTCTTGCCGTCTTTACACATGTATTGAACAAATCTCCTTAAAGGGATTGTGACATGATTTTTTTACTATTCATAAAATTGCTCAAAATATATATATTTTATCATTTAAATATGTTTGTTTTTGCAAACAAAATGATAAATCACTTTAATTTTGCTTTAAAAGTGATTTTGAACTTCAAGCCGTGTTTAATCATGGGAAATCCGATTACACTCGAACGCACCATATGTGATGTCACACTGGGCAGAGGGCTGTGGTGTCTTTAATAGCGGACAATTTAAAACTGGATGAATTTAGCAATCTAAGTGAAGATTTGAGCTATTTGTCTTCATTTTGGGAAGCAGAAAATTGTTTGGGTGATGGAACAAGAAACAACAGGATCTAATTTAGGTCTGATGCTGTATCAGACTTCCTTCATGTCGAGCTGCTCATACCTGCGCACTGTGACAAGCCCAGAGCTCTGCCCAGTGTGACATCACAGATGGTGCGTTCGTGTGTAATGGGATTTCCCATGATTAAACACGGCTTGAAGTTCAAAATCACTTTTAAAGCAAAATTAAAGTGATTTATCATTTTGTTTGCAAAAACAAACATATTTAAATGATAAAATATATATATTTTGAGCAATTTTATGAATAGTAAAAAAATCATGTCACAATCCCTTTAATGAGTTCTACTCCATCCCTGAATAAAAATACGGATTAAATAAATAAAAGCTTAGAGATAAACTAGGAACTTCAGTGACAGATAAATATGAACTGAGTTAGTCTACTTCAACTAGTTAATGTCTAACAAACCAAACATGTGACCAACTGCTCTGAAAGATGTTCACGGACTCATCCATGAACACATTTTTCACAAAGTGACCGTACAGTTTCACTCACTTATTTTTTTCGTGTTGTTCAGACACAAAGCAAGCAGTAACTTACTCTAATACTGCCAGTTCCAAGGAAGTAGGGTCTGGACCAGGTGACCACCCTGGTCTCTCTGTGCAGGTAGACTGGAATGCCTGAGTTATGGAATGTCATGATCCATCCGTCAGGTAAAGGCTCAGTGGGTGGACGGCCGCGACCTGCCACAAGACAGAACTTGAACGCAAGTAATAACAGTTGTACTCAGAGTTACGCTACAGCAGATAAGGAAAAGCACATCTGGCATCCCTGTTAAAGACTTTGAATGAAGTGTTAAAAAAGAGAATGTTAGGACCAAACTAAATCAAAGATGTTAGTGGATTCATCAAGCTGATAAATATTAAAGACATTTTCAGATGAGGAAAAAACAAACCACTGCTTTTCTACCAACACTTTCCCCGTTTACACCGATCTTTACACATCCAGCTGTGTATTATTATACACTATTTCAGAGGCTACTTGACCATCCACTGTGTCACAGGATTACTGAGAGACTAATGTGACATTTTCTGTGGCTAATGACAATCTTTAGAAATCCTAGCCAATAGCTGATAGACAACACCCATGTTTTGGTCAGTTTGTAGACATTTGTTAAACGCACATTCAATATTTGTCCTTGGCTGTCCTGAAAGATGCTTTTAAATAAAATGATTACTGTATTATTATTATTTAGCTGCAAACTACTGGGTCATGCTTACGATGATGGGACTAGCTTAGCTTAGATAACATATTTAAAAACAACACTACAAATAAATTTGTACATACAAAATGAATAACATTCTTACTTAAAAATAAACTAAAATGCAAGCTACAGTAAGCTGGTTATTGCTACTGCATCTCCATTTTCCTACTGGGTAACTGGTTTGGTATGTTTTATGGTCTAGAGACAGTGGCACTGACAAAAGGACAGGAGAAAGAACTGGGACTGGAAGAAATAAAGATGGCTCTCCTTAGGAGAGACAAGGATGGATAAGATCAGGAATGAGATCATCAGAGGTACAGCACATGTTGAACAACTGGGAGATAAAGTTAGGGAGGCCAGACTGAGATGGTTTGGACATGTCCAGAGGAGGGACAGTGGTTTGGACATGTCCAGAGGAGGGACAGTGGTTTGGACATGTCCAGAGGAGGGACAGTGGTTTGGACATGTCCAGAGGAGGGACAGTGGTTTGGACATGTCCAGAGGAGGGACAGTGGGTATATTGGTAGAAGGGTTAGAAATGCAGCTGCCAGGAAAAAGACAAAGGAAATATATGGATGCAGTTAGAGAGGACATGAAGGTAGATGGAGTGAGGACAGAGGGAGATGGAGGACGATGGGCTGATTAATGTCTTTTGGTGGCAGACATTTCAAAAACATGGGTGGAAAAAAGAAAAAAAAAAATATTCATGATACATTACCCATAACAAAAACCACATTGATTTGTTGAGGGCATCAAACAGATCAACCACTCACTCTTCAGGACAGTCTTGATTTTGGTCATCATGGGCTGAACGCCTCCTTCACCCTCTGACTGATGATCACTGTCTCCAGCGTATCTGTCCTCTGAGAGACGCATCTTCTTTGGGACAGGCAAGCCCTCCTCCAGCAGAGCATCAACATCATTATCAAACCCCTCCTGGAAGAGTCGGTGGTTAACAACGTAGTGGGAAAGCACTTCAAAACACTTTTCGAAGGCTTTCACTTCACTTGAAAGAAAAACATCCATAAAACCTGAAGTGATGGGAAGCCTCTAAATAAAACAACTCAGAGGAGCAAACCAGTGAATTAATAAATACTTTGAATAAAACTTGGCATTTGAGATTATAAAGATAAACTTAAATGGTACTAACCTCTTCCAGCGGCACACTTCTCATTTCAGTAATAAAAAAAAAAAAGAAAAGCAGGAAAATTCACATTTATACTGCTCAGAACAATTAGTTTGGTCTGTACTAGATAGAAGCTGATGACAAAATGTCTTTAGTAAATGAAGTTTAAAATATTTTCACTACACGAGCAGGTTCACTGTCTTTTGGATCCTCCACTGCTCGCCCTTATTTAATGAAAAATATTTACTAAATACTACCGGTACCAACAATTTCCAGTTTTAATCAGTTTTTTTCTACAAAAAGGGAAGTTCTTCACAATTATCGTACAACTCGTGCAGTTATTACCCCCAGCTCCAACTTTTTCCTGCTTTACCACTAAAACAGGTGGTACCTCACTGGGCTGTGACTGGCTGACTAGTCATAAGGTAGGCTACAGAATTTCTTGCACCGTTCACTGTAGCACAACTCATCTTCCTTGCACGAGTCAAAGAGGTGTGCAGCTGTCGCTCGAGTTTTGAACACGTTTCAAAAATTAACAATTTCATAAGAGAAGCTGTCGCACAAAGTCCTCTACTCCAAGTCGTCTCAAAAGCAACATACGGTAATGCTCTATACAGTTCCTGCACAGAGAAAGTCATGCACATGCAAATAAGCTGTGATTTTCACAAACTGGTTGTGTTTTGCAGCTTGTTGGTCGCTCGGTTGCAAACACTCAGAATGCAGGGACTGCAACACAACATTCACACATTTCCCAGCAACGTGGAGTCACCAGCTAGTCTCCCAACAGTTGCAGCTCAGTGAGATACTACCTTAACTTTTATCTATTGAAAACTTCAGGAGCTTCAAAGGTTTGGAGGCTGTTTTGAGTACCCTGGAGAGATGTGGAAAACCTCTACGGTATATACAATTTAAATTGCGAGTTATAACAATAACGTAACCATCAATATTAAAAACCGTGTGATTTTAACAGCTATAATTTTGTCAAAATCCTTAAGCACTACAGAATCAAGAGCAAAATTAGTTTGAATTGTTGTAGGAGGGCTCCGTTTGGTCCTAGAAAAAAAAAGAGCAGTCAAGAGTTATAGCTGATAAGACACAGGATCCTGTAGCATAGACTCAGACGTACCTCGTAGCAAAAAGCAGCAGCCTCGCCGTCCACTTGTTCCTGCTGAACTATGATGTCAGACTTAAAGCCGCCGTGCTCATCATCATCCTGATCCAAGAGGTTCTCGTAAAAGTCATCAAACTCATCTAAGACGGCAAACTCGACCTTGTTTTCTAGGTCTACCTCAGCCTCAGATTTTCTGACTGCTGGGTCTCCAGCTCCATAGCTTCCTTCAGCTTCTTCTAGCAGACTTGACGGATCATGCAAATTGTAACTGAGACTGCCTAAGGCTAAGCCATCCTGGTTTCCTGCCTCCTGCCCCTCACCTGTGTACAAAACCTTCCTGTCTTTGCTGTTGCTACTACTGCTGCTGCTGCTGGTGGTGGCGCTGCCTTCAGTGAAGCTCACCCTGATCTTTACATCTCTGAGTAACTTGAGGTTTGGCAAAAACGTGGTGACCTGGGGAGCGTGGCGGGCTGTTCTGGGGCAGGGTGGGTTGGAGGTCGCCTCGTCTGAAAAGTGGCTACAGAAACTTAATAAGCTGCTGCTGATGGGCTGTGATGCGGCGTCCCCCTCCCCTGGGGTGGATGTGTATCCATCACCACCAGAGCCAACGTCCATTACCTCTGCGTCACAGGACGTTTGCAGGGGAGGTGGTGGAGGTGGAGGTGGTCTGCCCTGGTCTAGACCAAAATCATCAGGTGGCTCCAAGGGGAGAGGGGGTAGAAAATCCTCTATATCCATTCTGTCTAAATCAAAAGCTAAACCCTGACAATAACGTTGAAATCTGTGAAACAATGTCTCCTACTTCGACTGGTGGTCACACATGCAGAAACTCATCCCTGTACCAGAGGTGAATATGCTAAGCTGACTACATTGCTCTTTTCATTAATGTAGACAGCCTTCAGAATCACTGTCTCTATTATTGGAAATCACAATGCATTCAGCTTATTATGGAAGAGAGGCACTGATCATTCTTCACTGCGACCATCTGGGAGCTAAGGGGGAGAATTATCAGAGAACAGATGTCAGGTAATGCCACTGCACGGTTTGTAATAACACTGTAAACAGCTCGGTTCATTTGTTTTAAACACGTTTAAACTTTCATCGAGTCAGAAAAGGAAACAACGTGCCATAAAATGGAGAATGAGCATTTAATTAATCAGCAACAGCAAACTGGGCCTTTCCTACACCGTTAGCTTTAAGCTAAATCATGTGCTAGCAGGCCGGGATGTGTTGAAAAAAGGTTGACAAATCATAAACAAATAGTTAAAAATCAATAGACATACTCACTAATAAACAAGACACGCGTCTCCTCCGAGCAACCAAACCACTTTCCTAAATTATTTTATTGTCGTGGTGACACCATGTAGCCTCAGAGACAGCACCGCCATCTTGAGGAAAAAGCACAGCTGCAAACTTACAACAAGCCACGCCCTCTAGCGCCGGCTTTTTGATGATTGACTGATCATCAGACCAATCACAACGTTTTGCCTGATCCAAAACTAGCCAATCAGAGCAGGAGCAGCACAGAAGATGAGAAGCACTTTTTTTTTAAAATTTCTTGAAATCAAAGCGGGTTTGGCAACATTTTGTGACCTAAAAAGACCATCTTCAGCAAAGACCACCCTTTGCATCAGGAAAATATTGGACTGTTGGAATATGGCGTAAGAAAACTAGCAAAATGAATGTGTTTGTAAAGACAGAAATGTGTCTCTAGTGCATACATAGAATTTGCAAACAATTTTTTGATTGATTGATTGATGTTTATTCATTCATTTTAAAGAACAATACAAGACAGTTTCATCAGATACAAGAATACAAGTAGGATAAAATGAAGGGAGCAGAAAGAAGATGAAATCTTATTATATCTGCCCCTATTTCACAGTTTGTTCAACCAATGATAACCTTCAAGCAACATCACAGAATGAATAATTCCACTTATTTTTCTAACTGTAATACATAAACTAGATCACAAAATGAATAATTCTACTTAATTTTTCTAACTAATACACAAACTACATCACCCGTAATTCTACTTAATTTTTCTAACTGATACACAAACTACATCACAAAATGAATAATTCTTTTTCTAACTAATACACAATAGCAAAATGAATAATTCTTTTTCTAACTAATACACAATTTTTCTAACTAAAACACAAACTACATCATACTTATTTTTTTTATTTTTTTATTTTTTTTTCTTTCTTAATTTTCCTTTTTTTTTTTTTTTTTTACTTGATTTTCCTAACTGTAAAACACAAACTAGATCATAAAATGAATAATTCTACTTAATATTTCTAACTGTAATACACAAACTAAAAGATGGCACAACATCAAGATGTTCACAAAATGAATAATTCTACTTAATATTCCTAACTGTAATACACAAAATACATCACAAAAATGAATAATTCTACTTAATTTTTCTAACTGTAATACACAAACTGCTTCACAAAATGACTAACTCTACTTAATTTTTCTAACTGTAATACACAAACGCACTAAGCTAACACGCAAGGTTACATCATATATAGTTTTTGAGCAAATCCTTTTTGACCTTTTTCTTAAATGTATGCATTGATTTTTCATTTTTAACATCACTCTCCAGAGCATTCCACAATCGAACTCCCTGAATTGAGGTAGACCGTCCCTTTAAGCTGGTTCTAAATTGTGGTTTGATGAATATCTCTGTCCCTTTGAGATTGTAATAACTTTGTCTTTTTATAAAGTTTCTTTGAATATTTAAAGGTAATGTGTTTTTATGAGCCCTATACATAACTGATAAAATACTATATTCTACCAATTCCTGGAATTTCAATAAGTTTAGCTGAAGAAACAAAGTGTTTGATGGGTGACTGAAATGTTTTCTGGTGATTACTCTTACAGCTCTCTTTTGTAAAATAAAAACAGGCTTTGTAATAGTTTTGCACGCTTTTCCCCAAACCTCAATACAATAGATTAAATGTGGAGCAATGATTGTGTTGTACAACATATGTAAAACTTTATCAATTAAAAAATCCCTGACTTTATACAGTACTGCAATTGATCTAGCTATTTTTTTTTAAATGGAATTTACATGATGTTTCCACGTCAGTTTGTCATCAATGATAACACCCAGAAACTTCACTTCACTCACTTTACAGATCACAACATCTTCAATTTCAAATGGATCGTCATCAACAATTCTCTTTTTGTTACCGAATATCATGTAATTAGTTTTATCTAAATTCAAAGATAATTTGTTTAATTTAAACCAAGTTTGTATTTTTATAAATTCTGTTTTCATCATATCGAAAATCTGTTTTATGTCATTACCCGAACAGAAAAATGTGGTGTCATCGGCAAAAAGAACACATTTAAGTAGTCCTGACACATTTACCAAGTCATTCACATATAAAATAAATAACTTTGGTCCAAGCACAGAACCCTGAGGAACTCCACAAGTGATATCACGGAGGTCAGATCTAACATCATTTATTTGCACAAACTGTTTCCTGTCCTTCAAATAGCTAGATACCCACTGTAATGCTGGTCCTCTAATACCATATTTATTTAGTTTTTCAAGGAGAATGGTGTGGTCAATGGTATCAAATGCTTTTTTTAGATCAACAAAAACACTAACACAGTACTGTTTATGATCGACAGCATTAGTTATTTGTTCCATTAAATCCATGAGAGCCATTGACGTAGAGTTTTTTTCTCTAAACCCATATTGACTGCTACTTAAAATATTTTGTTTATCAATAAATTGATCCAATCTGGTCACAAATAGTTTTTCTAGAATTTTTGAGAACTGTGGTAGTAAGGATATTGGCCTATAATTATTGAATACACATTTATCACCATTTTTAAAAAGAGGAATTACCTTTGCTACTTTCATGTTATCTGGAAATATTCCTGTTGAAAAAGATAAATTGCATATATATGTAAATGGTTCAATAACATAACTTATTATTTCTTTTACAAACATCATATCCATGTCCACCCAGTCTTTTGATCTCTTGTCTGAGAGATTTTTAACCATTTTCATAATTTCCTCTTTGTTAGTTCCACTAAGAAAAATACTGTTGGTGCAGCTTTTAATTGAATGACACACCTTATTATCTACTTTTGGTATTTTAGCTGCAAGGCTTGATCCAATATTTACAAAATATTGATTAAATTCATTTACGATATCATTCTCATCATGTATTTCATTGTCATCTTTCACAAAATATTTTGCAATGTTCGTTTTTGTTTTATGACTTTTTAGAACATCATTTATTACTCGCCATGTTGTTTTAGTGTCACCATTGCTCTTGTTTAATAAATCACTATAGTATTCTTTCTTGCATCTTCTTATAATCATTACCAATTTATTTTTATATTTTTTATATTTTTCTTCAGCTTGTTGTGTTCTCGTTTTTAAGAAACATAAATACAAGTTTTTTTTTTTTTTACAAGCATTTCTCAACCCTTTAGTCATCCAAGGTTGGTCAACAATATTTCTTTTTCTACAATTTCTTTGCACACAATTCTTTTCATACAGAGCTTCTAAAATGTTCATAAATTCATCATATGATTTGTTAACATCATCAATATACACGTCCTTCCAGTTTTGCTTCTGTAAATCGTCTTTTAATTGATCCATAGCTTTTTTTGATGTGTTTATTATTTTTTTATTAATTGTAACTTCTTTTGTAATGTTTTGATCATTTCTGTAGATAGTGAAAACTGGTAAATGATCACTTAAATCAGTTGTTAAGATACCACCTGTCATATCCCCATTAGTTATATTTGTGAAAATGTTGTCAATTATCGTAGCACTATGAGTTGTAATTCTTGTTGGTTTTGATATTAACGGATAAAGATTTAAACTATACATTGAATTTAGAAACGTGCTGATGTTATTTGAATCCGTTTTATTTCCCAGGTCAATATTAAAGTCTCCACACAAGAAAACTTTTTTATTTAAACTCTTTTCCAGTAGTTGTATGATTTTATCGGTGAATATTTCTATATTTGATCCTGGTGATCGATATACACAACTTATGGAAATGTTTTTAGCATTTTCGTTTAATATTTCTATTGTTATTATTTCCATAAGATTGTCAACAATTATTGACATTTCTTTAATTATTCTACACTTTATTTCATTTTTGACAAATAGAGCTACTCCTCCACCTTTTTTATTGTTTCTGTTTAAATGATATAATTCATATCCTTCGATGTGAACGTTATTTTTGTTTTCATCATTAAGCCATGTCTCTGACAGTGCTATTAATGTAAAAGTTCTGTTTAACTGTTTTAAATAATCTGTTATTTTGGATATATTTGCATTTAAACTTCTACTATTGATGTGAATAATAGAGAGATCTCCATTTGATATATTGATGTCATTAAACTTTTCTTCATTATAGTATTCACAGTCTTTTATAGCAGGATAAAAGTTTGCATCAACCATATCTTCAACATTGTATATTTTAACTTCTGAGTCTTCGTTTGTTGCCGTCATGTTTTAATGTATTTGTTTGTTTGTTCATTTTTGTCAATTTTTGTGTATGAACATGTGATAGTGATTGGTGATTTGTCATTTTTTGAGCTCATTTGAATGAGTCTAAGTCTTTCAGATCTTTTATTATTTTAGCTTGAGAATTTTCATGTACTTTGATCCAGATGTTTCCGTTTCTTGTCCAAGTATGAATCAAGTTTGTATGTATCAAGTTTCTTGTCCAATTAAATGAAGTTAAATCACATACACAAAATGTAGGCTGTATTTCCTTTGTAAAAATACAATTACAAAAGTTACAATTTCACAGTTACAAATACAAAGTTGTTTGCACAATGCACACACGTTCTAAAAGCTTTATCTGTTTCAATAGTGGCAATACAGACCAAGAAACAACAGTCTAATGTTAAACAGTTAAATGTTATTGGTTTGTCATACGTTAATTACGAAATACATAATACTGTATGCAGTGGGAGGGGCCAAAGGGGTCGGGTGCAATGTGGGATGGGTGGTGGCCGAGGGCGGGGACCCTGGCGGTCTGATCCTCGGCTACAGAAGCTGGCCATTGGGACATGGAATGTCACCTCTCTGGTGGGGAAGGAGCCTGAGCTAGTGTGTGAGGTTGAGAGGTTCCGGCTAGAAATAGTCGGACTCACCTCAACACATGGCTCTGGCTCTGGAACCAGTTTCCTTGAGAGGGGTTGGACACTCTTCCACTCTGGAGTTGCCCCTGGTGAGAGGCGCCGAGCAGGAGTGGGCATACTTGTTGCCCCCCATCTTGGTGCCTGTACGTTGGGGTTCACCCCGGTGAACGAGAGGGTAGCCTCCCTTCGCCTACGTGTGGGGGGACGGGCTCTGACTGTTGTTTGTGCCTATGCGCCAAACGGCAGCGCAGATTACCCACCCTTTTTGGAGTCCTTGGAGGGGGTATTGGAGAGTGCGCCTCCTGGGGACTCCCTTGTTCTACTGGGGGACTTCAACGCTCACGTGGGCAATGACAGTGAGACCTGGAGGGGTGTGGTTGGGAGGAACGGCCCCCCTGATCTGAACCAGAGTGGTGTTCTGTTATTGGACTTCTGTGCTCGTCATGGATTGTCCATAACGAACACCATGTTCAGGCATAAGGGTGTACATATGTGCTCTTGGCACCAGGACACCCTAGGTCGCAGTTCGATGATCGACTTTGTTGTCGTCTCATCTGATCTGCGGCCGCATGTCCTGGACACTCGGGTGAAGAGAGGGGCGGAGCTGTCCACTGACCACTACCTGGTGGTGAGTTGGCTCCGATGGTGGGGGAGGATGCCGGTCAGACCTGGCAGACCCAAACGTATTGTGAGGGTCTGCTGGGAACGTCTGGCAGAGTCTCCCGTAAGACGGAGCTTTAACTCCCACCTCCGGGAGAGCTTTGAACACGTTCCGAGGGAGGCGGGGGACATTGAGTCCGAGTGGGCCATGTTCCGCGCCTCTATTGTCGAGGCAGCTTATCAGAGTTGTGGCCGCAAGGTTGTTGGTGCCTGTCGTGGTGGCAACCCTCGAACCCGGTGGTGGACACCGGCGGTGAGGGATGCTGTCATGCTGAAGAAGGAGTCCTATTGGGCCTTTTTGGCCTGTGGGACCCCGGAAGCAGCAGATAGGTACCGACAGTCCAAGCGGCATGCGGCTCGGGTGGTTGCTGAGGCAAAAACTCGGGCGTGGGAGGAGTTCGGAGAGGCCATGGAGAATGACTTCCGTACGGCTTCGAGGCGATTCTGGTCCACCATCCGGCGTCTCAGGGGGGGAAGCGGTACGCGACCAACACCATTTATGGTGGGGATGGCGTGCTGTTGACCTCAACTCGGGATGTTGTGAGTCGGTGGGCGGAATACTTCGAAGACCTCCTCAATCCTACTGGCACGTCTTCCACTGAGGAAGCGGAGCCTGGGGACTTTGGGTCGGGTTCTCCAATCTCTGGTGCTGAGGTCACCGAGGTGGTTAAAAAGCTCCGCGGTGGCAGGCTCCGGGGGTGGATGAGATTCGTCCTGAGTTCCTTAGGGCTCTGGATGTTGTGGGGTTGTGTTGGCTTACGCGACTCTGCAATATCGCGTGGACATCGGGGGCAGTTCCCTTGGATTGGCAGACTGGGGTGGTGGTTCCCCTATTCAAAAAGGGGGACCGTAGGGTGTGTTCCAACTATAGGGGGATCACACTCTTAAGCCTCCCTGGTAAGGTCTATTCAGGGGTTCTGGAGAGGAGGGTCCGTCGGATAGTCGAACCTCGGATTCAGGAGGAGCAGTGTGGTTTTCGTGCTGGTCGTGGAACACTGGACCAGCTCTACACCCTCAGCAGGGTCCTGGAGGGCGCGTGGGAGTTTGCCCAACCAGTTTACATGTGTTTTGTGGACTTGGAAAAGGCATTTGACCGCGTCCCTCGGGGGGTTCTGTGGGGGGTACTCCGGGAGTATGGGGTACCAGGCCCATTGATATGGGCTGTTAGGTCCCTGTACGACCGGTGTCAGAGCTTGGTCCGCATTGCCGGCAGTAAGTCAGGCTCGTTTCCGGTGAGAGTTGGACTCCGCCAAGGTTGCCCTTTGTCACCGATTCTGTTCATAACTTTTATGGACAGAATTTCTAGGCGCAGCCAAGGTGTTGAGAGGATCCGTTTTGGTGGCCTTAGAATCGCTTCTCTGTTTTTTGCAGATGATGTGGTCCTATTGGCTTCATCAGATCGTGATCTACAGCTTTCGCTGGAGCGGTTTGCAGCCGAGTGTGATGCGGCCGGGATGAGGATCAGTTCCTCCAAATCCGAGGCCATGGTCTTGAGCCGGAAAAGGGTAGCATGCCCTCTCCGGGTCGGGGAGGAGGTCCTGCCCCAAGTGGAGGAGTTTAAGTATCTCGGGGTCTTGTTCACGAATGAGGGAAAACTGGAGCGTGAGATCGATAGGCGGATAGGTGCAGCATCCGCAGTGAAGCGGGCGCTGTACCGGTCTGTCGTGGTGAAGAGAGAGCTGAGTCGAAAGGCAAAGCTCTCAATTTACCGATCGATCTACGTTCCCACCCTCATCTATGGTCATGAGCTTTGGGTTGTGACCGAAAGAACGAGATCTCGGATACAAGCGGCTGAAATGAGTTTTCTCCGCAGGGTGTCTGGACTCTCCCTTAGAGATAGGGTGAGAAGCTCAGTCATCCGGGAGGGACTCGGAGTAGAGCCGCTGCTTCTCCACATCGAGAGGAGCCAGTTGAGGTGGCTCGGGCATCTGGTTAGGATGCCTCCTGGACGCCTCCCTGGTGAGGTGTTCCGGGCATGTCCCACCGGGAGGAGACCCAGAGGAAGACCCAGGACACGCTGGAGGGACTATGTTTCTCGGCTGGCCTGGGAACGCCTTGGGATTCCCCCAGAGGAGCTGCTCCAAGTGAGAGGGAAGTCTGGGCCTCCCTACTTAGGCTGCTACCCCTGCGACCCGACCCCGGATAAGCGGACGAAAATGGATGGATGGATGCAATGGTCCCCAAACTACGGCCCGCGGGCCGGATCCGGCCCGCTTCCTCATTTGGTCCGGCCCCCAGAACAATACCAGAGAGCATTTAGATTTTTTTTTCATATGTGCATTTGTATTTGATAATAAAGTTGGACTTTTGCAATAAAATGTTCCTTAGTTATGAACTATTTTGAACTATTGTTCCACATTTAATTTATTGTGTCAGCTTTTGGGGAAAAACGCTGACGCATCCAAAACGTGACATTCTGTTCCACCCTTCTGCGGTCTGTGCCCCTATCTGGCAACCCCCAGAAAAAAAATCCTAAACCCGCCCCTCTCAAAGACAGAACAGAATAATGTCGAAAAGATTAGGTAAGAGAAAAATTGATTCAGAATGCAGGGCATTTAAGCTGCAGTGGACAAACGATTATTTTTTTGTTCAATGCAAAGAAAAGGCTGTCTGTCTCATCTATAAAGAGGCGGTGGCGGTATTCAAAGAATACAATCTGCGGCAACACTATGAATCCTGTCACAAAGACAAGTATGATAGCTTGCGTGGCCTAACATGCTAACGCGGAGGGGCTAACGCTTACACGTGCAGCCTTTTGGATGGACACCGCGGAGAAACGGCTCCCAGTAAGTTATTCACTACTAATTAACTATTTATAATTGTTCCAACATATGTGAAGAACCCAGAGAGGGTTATTTGATTGTGCTTTCTGGAAAACAATACATTTTTACATTTAGGCACTACTGCAATCGTCACACTTTTTCCTGTTACAAACTGACTCTGGCCCCCCACCAGAGAAGGGAAAAGTTATGTGGCCCTCACAGGAAAATGTTTGGGGACCCCTGCTGTATAGGATAAAGAAAATCCTTTTTTAAAATCTTCTTCTCAGGCATGTAACATTTAATGACAGAAGATTTTCCACCTCTTATCTACTTATAAAATGTGATGTGTCTATATTCTACTTAAGCAAATTTAATTAATAAATAAAAACTGCATTCTTGTTAGTCATGTTTTGACATTCTTCTACCATTTGCTGTATGTGTAACTTCTCTGCACAGCGGTTAGAGACACATTACAGTGGAGCAATGTAACAATTAATAATGAAAATCTTAATGATCTATTTAATTCCTCGTTTAAAAATATTTTATTGCTTAAGTTGAATTATTTTTAAACATCACATAAAAACCTAAATGCTGCAAAACAATTTTAATGGATTAGAAAACTGAATGGACAAAATAGGATCTGGAAGGAAGGACATAATTTGGATTGAAGGTGGAGATGATCTTCTGGAAGCCTTCATCTTCCAACAGTGGCTGCATGTCTGTGATGATCCTATTTAAAATGCTGTTTGTGAACTCAGCTGCTTGCACAACCCAACATCCTGGAGCCTTTTGTACGAAGCTGTCCAACATATGACTCTGTGATTTACTGAAAAGAAGAATAAAATTATTTGTTTGTTCATTGTTAATAAATATATTTCAAGTGTACTTCATTGGGTATTATAAAATTGTTTAATATTATTAAGTAATCTACACTTTCTGATGACCCTGCTGCACTCAAAGTAACAATAATTGTCAGTTGTATTGATTTATGTATTTTAAGCTTTTATTCTTATACAGCATATACTTTTATGTTATTTGATAACATTTCTTCAAAGAGAAGACAGGCTTTAGGCGAGCCGATTTGCCCTGTTGGCATGCACACAGCTGGATATCTCATCAACTTGAAGACTTGATGACGTGTCTATCTCTACTGTCATCTGTGGATCTAAAGGACACATATTTAATTGGATTTACGATAACTGGTTCCTGCTTTTTGGATTCAGCTGGTTGCTGGTTTTATCTACAATTAAGGAAGTCGTCTGCAGCAAATTGAGACCCGACCACGCTGCTTGCCTTTGTGATGGCTTGGTTCTTGCCTGTGTACCCAGACTCAGTTGCCTTGGGCAGAATGGATCAGATCTCGGGGATTTTTACACAGGTACGTTCCATCGGTGGGTGGCCACATAATTTGGCCATTTCTGAACCATTTTTGGACCAACACAGACTCAAGGTAGAGATGTCATTATGTTCTGCCTGTACCCAAAACAACTATTCATTCATTCTTTCATTCAACCTTTATTTATACAGGCTAGCCTCGTTGAGTCACGGGGACTCATTTACAAGAGGGACCTGTCTCACTCACACCAAACAACCATCCACACTCACACCTAGGGTCAATTTAGAGTCACCAATCAGCCTAACAAGCATGTTTTTTGGTCTGTGGGAGGAAACCGGAGTACCCGGAGGAAACCCACGCATGCACGGGGAGAACATGCAAACTCCACCCAGAAAGGCCCCGGACCGGGATTTGAACCGGCAACCTTCTCGCTGAGAGGCAGCAGCTCTACCAGTTGTGCCACCGTGCTGCCCAAACTAATAATAATAATAATAATAAATTCAATTTATACCGCACTTTTCATTAATAAAAATCTCAAAGTGCTACAACAATAAAAACAAGTGATAAAATCAAATAAAATCAATAATGGTATTAACTAAGATTAAAAACAGAATCATGTGGAGGCAGAATAGGCCTGCTTAAAAAATAAATAAATAAATAAAACAAGTGATAAAATCAAGTAAAATCAATAATACTATCAACCAAGATCAAAGATAAAATCATGCGGGGGCAGAATAGGCTTGCTTAAAAAGAAAAGTCTTTAAACCGCTTTTAAAGTCAACCAGTGACTGTGGAGCTCTCAGGCAGTCAGGAAGGGAGTTCCATAGGCGGGGGGCAGCCACACAGAATGCCCTGTCTCCCATGGTCCTTAATTTGGTTCGTGGAATGTGAAGTAGACAACTGTGTGTTATCTGAATCTGGCTCCCCCCGGCTGGCCTTCAAGGCCACCTTATCTGAATACGCCTGGAGGACATGTAATCTGACGCTCAACCCCCACCCATCGGGGAACTCCACCGTCAACCAGAGTGAACCAGCTGAATAAACATTCTGTCATCATTTCAGGACTCTTGGATTCTCATTAGCGTTGACCTTGGCCGTTCCCCGATATCCCTCAAGAATGTTTACAGATCTCATTGGAGGGAGCTGGCTGATTATTCCATTATTAGCACTTTGGTCCTGTGGGTGTTTAAAGTGCTCTATAAATAAAGCTGGTATGGTATGGTATCCTTATCAGAACTCTTACTGTGCCCTCGAAAGCTTCAACATTGTT
>JBBPBX010026722.1:6163-37881 GCA_038048925.1 Garcialebias charrua | reverse complement strand
TTAGTGTTTAGTGTTTAGATGGTTACTGTTGCACCGAGGGACTGAGAGAAACGCAATTTCGGTCCTATGTATGTCCTGTACATATTGCAGTTCTGACAATAAAGTTGACTTTGACTTTGACTTTGTCAAGTCCTTGCTGGCCAGAAGGGGGCCACCAAGAGAACCGTGTGCCCCTCCTGACGAATCCGCAGGAGGGTCTGAAAGAGTAGGCTGAAGGGCGGAAAGGCATAAAGGAGGGTCCGGGGCCAGTCGTGTGCCAACGTATCGTGGCCCAGAGGACCACCGTCGCCCAGGGAGAACCAAAAAGGCAGTGAAATGCGTCCCCTGAGGCAAAGAGGTCCACGTTTGCTCTGCCATAGACGTCCAGATCATCTCCACTACTTCGTCGTGAAGTTTCCACTCCCCTGGGAGTGGCTTCTGATGGGACAGAGAATCTGCCGGCACGTTCTGTACCCCCGGGATGTAGGCTGCTCGGAGGCTGGCCAAGCATGGAGCAACCCAGGTCAGAAGACGCAATGTCAAACTCAACAGTTTCTGTGACCTGTTCCCCCTTGGTGGTTGATGTAATAAACCACAGTGGTGTTGTCTGACCTCACCAGCACATGCTTCCCCTGCAAGCCCAGAAGGAAGCTGCGAAGGGCCAGAAGCACAGCCTGTAACTCCAGGACATTGATGTGCTCTGTACTCTGTGTCCGAGTCCACGTCCCCTGTGCCATCTAACCTCGCCACGTGATACCCCAGCCCGTGGAGGATGCATCCGTAAACACAACCTCCCGATGGCACGGGAGGGAACCGAGCGGGACCCCCACTGTCATAAACAACCTCACCCTCCATTGGGACAGAGACTGGAGGCACTGAGGACTCACCCGAAGTCGTCGGAGACGATGAGCGTTCCGCAAGGCGTCCAAAGCCAAGTTGTTCAGCCACATTTGAAGGGGCCTTAGCGACAGCAGCCCTAAGGGCACCACGGTGGATGTAGCTGTAAGCATCCCCAGGAGACAAAGTTACCGTACCAGAGACAGTGCCAGACCGTGCCTGAAGTAACCGTGCCTGAAGTGTGGGAGCAGGTGCAATATACTGTCGACCCGTCGGGGCGACGGGCGAGCAGTCATTGACATATAATCCAAGGCAATGCCCAAAAAGACTGTCTCCTAAGAGGGAGTCAGATTGCTCTTCCCCAGGTTCACCCGCAGACCCAAGCATTCCATATGCTGGTGTATCAATCGGGTATCCTGAACCGCTCGATCCCGCGTTGTGGCACAAATGAGCCAGTCGTCCAGATACGGGAGAATTCTTGGGCCCCACACCTGTAGAGGGGAGAGGGCCGCTGAGACGCATCGGGTGAATACCCAGGGGGACAGCGAAAGGCCGAAAGGGAGGACCCTGAACTGAAAGTGCCGCCTTGAAAGGCGAAACGAAGGAACCGCCAATGGGGCGGCGAGATTGGAACATGAAAATAACCGTCCTTTAGATTGATGGACGTGAACCAATTGTCCGGGGAAATCACCCTCAAGACAACCTTGGTGGTCAGCATGCGGAAAGGCATGACCTTCAAGTACGCGTTCAGGCCCCTGAGGTTCAGAACCGGACACAGATCCCCGGTCTTCTTCGGAACAAGAAAATAAATGGAATAAAAGCCCCCTGGATCCAGTAGGAGGTCCACAGGCACTATAGCTCCCTTGGCTAGCAAGGTGCAGAGCTCATCGTTCAGTGCCCACGCCTTCACCGGGTCGCAGATGACAGTCATCCTGACGCGTCCAGGAATGGGTGGCCGGCGGCGGAATTGAAGGCGATACCTCGGGACAGGGTGGACAACACCCACACGTCCGGCGTGTGGGCAACCCAGTAGTTGAGCTGCCTCTGGGCAAAATAATCGACCGCCGGCACTAAGGTATCATCTGCAGGCTCCCGACCCCTCGAAGGCCTGGGAGGATATCGGCCAGACTGTGCCGCTCGAAAGGAGTGAGACGGCCCAGCCCCAGCCGGGTCAAGAGTCTGACCCCTTTGACCTGGAAAATGTCTTTGGGCCGATCCCCGACCTCGCATTAGAACCTGAGGCACAACGAGAGAAGGGGACAGACGCGAGGACCTCCGTGAGGAGCCCGCACCTGTGCAAGTGCCAGTCGGTTGGTGATCTTGTCTGTGAAGCCCCGTCAGCTGCTGCCTCGTACGAGACGCCTGAGCCGTACGGTCCAAGGCGTCTAGTGCCACCGAGCCAAACAGTTCCCCGGAACCACAGGTAGGTCCCGTAAGGTTCTCCTACAAGGCTTAGTGAGTGGCGACTGCGCCAGTCAGACCTGGCGGCAAGCACGCACTAGTGTGGAGAGTGTTCGGCCAACCTCTCTTGTCATTAAGGCAAAGGTTTGCAGAGATGCATCAACCAGGCCTTGCGTGGGATGGTCCATTGGAACAGATTCCAAAGAGGACGACAGGGCCAGAATGAGATGGGAAAGGGAGTTCCCAATCCGGCCCATGCGGGCCCCAGAATCATAGGCCCTGCAGAAAAGGTCGTCAGTAATACGGTACTGAGGCCGCGGACAAAGGGCATTGGGCCGCAAGGCCTCGTCAGGAGGGCCACCGTCAGTTGTGCCACCGTGCTGCCGTGGGCAGCACAGTGGCACAACTGGTAGAGCTGCTGCCTCTCAGCGAGAAGGTTGCCGGTTCAAATCCCGGTCCGGGGCCTTTCTGGGTGGAGTTTGCATGTTCTCCCCGTGCATGCGTGGGTTTCCTCCGGGTACTCCGGTTTCCTCCCACAGACCAAAAAACATGCTTGTTAGGCTGATTGGTGACTCTAAATTGACCCTAGGTGTGAGTGTGAGAGTGGATGGTTGTTTGGTGTGAGTGAGACAGGTCCCTCTTGTAAATGAGTCCCCGTGACTCAACGAGGCTAGCCTGTATAAATAAAGGTTGAATGAATGAATGAAAAATAAGAGAGGTGATGCTTTGTTCCATTGCAAGCATCTGCCCCAGGCCAACCGTGGGTGCCTCTTGCATGGACGCCAGGGCATTGCCATCCCATGTCGGATGCAAAAATTCCCTGGTGTTAGACCAGCAGGCATGCAGTTCCCAAACATACTCTTCCGAGGGGAGAACCACAAGGGCCGCTACCGATGTACAGCACCTAAAAAATGCACTGGAAGCTGTAGGCTGGGCCTGAGGGACACTAGTCTGCAGGCGGGCAAGAGTCGTTCGAATGGCAGTTGTCACGGACTCCTCCGTATTGTCCTGGTAGACAACGGAGTCAGACCCAGACATCCCGGAGCTCTGCTCCGAAAAGTCCTCACGGAAGTGAGTGTCAGAGGCCGCCAACGAAAGAGCATAGTCACTAGCGACTGATGCTTCATCCCGCTCAGGAGGGAGTGCCCTGTCCCGGCCATCATCAGTCTGAAAGGACTGGAGGAGGTTCTTCATGCGGGCCAGCTCGGCGGTGAGGTGATACAACCTGTCCTTATAGGGCCGTCTGGCTTGCTTTGCCGGCCGCGAAGGTGCGGCCACAGCAGGCCATTTGCTCACCACCTGACCCGGTGGCAACATGCTATGTGGCGAAGCACACGCCCCGTCTGTAGGCCGCTCCAGTGCAGCCAACGCTGTCTGATCAACCAGGGCATGATGGCACAGTTGGGGCAAGCGTCAGCCGACAGCGCCTGTTAGAGATGCCTTACACAGAGACAGGAGGGACACAAGTAATGTCCGTCCTCGGGCTGAAGCGGCGTCAGACAGGACGAGCAACACAAACTTAGCAGCATCATGCCCGAAAAACGTGAGCAGACAACCACCAAGAGGAGTCAAGCACGAGCAGAAAACGCCACTGGCGACTCTGTTAGCAGGGAGAAAAACCAAACGTCACTGGTGAAGTCAGATAAAGTACAGAACCCAGTGCGAGCGTAGACGCCACTGGTGAGCTGAAATGACAAACAATAGACAACTTAGTGCGAGCAAAAACGCTACTGGTGAGTTGAATAATAATCAGGAGAATTAATTAACTCAAACACGAGCAGTACACGCTACTGGTGAGTTGGATAATAATCAGGAGAATTAACTCAAACATGAGCAGTAAACGCTACAGGTGAGTTGGATAATAATCAAGTCAATTAACTCAAACATGAGCAGAAAATGCCACTGGTGAGTTGAAACAAACAGCCAAAAGAAAGAACTCCATGCCAGCGCAAACGCTACAGGTGAGTTGGACAATATTCAGTAAGATAAACTCAAACACGAGCAGTACACGCTACTGGTGAGCTGAATACAAATGGCAACATAAGTTAAACACCACGCTAGCGAAAACGCTACAGGTGAGTTACATAAACAGAAGTTAAACGCCACGCTAGCGAAAATGCTACAGGTGAGTCATATAAACATTAGAAGATTAACTCCACGCGGGCAGAAACGCCACCACTGTGAGAGTAAAAAAGAGCAGAACTTACCAGTTGTCGTCGAAGCGACCGAAGAACCGGTAAAGATGAAAACAGCTCGGGCAGCCCTGGAGGACGAGACTTACCCGCAACTCCGACCAGATTCGGTCACGTGGCTACTAGCAACGAGCAGTTTTCCGGAAGCAGTGTGGTACACACCGAAGCAACAAGCTTCACACGACCACACGCTGTACTCAACAGATACAAACCTGCGCGCGAGAAGAATAAAGGGACTGGGTCCCAGATGTGACGTGCCTATATAGAGTCACGCGGGTCCCCGGCAGGTCACTGGGTGACGTTGTTGTTATTTGTACTTGACCTGTGCATGCACAAGAATGTTCATTCGTGCTTGAAAGCACCGCCCCTGGCGGTCAGGAGGGATGAAATAGAACTCCTGAAACTTTTCTCTATCCACTCCATCCTGCCTGGACTCTATTTTCACCTCTTTACCACGTTCCCCCTTTTCCTGGACAGTGGACCCCCCGCTCCCCCCAACAAAAGGGGGGGGGGGTGGTAAAGATGTGAAAAACAGTAAATGTTATTTAGTTTTTTTAGATGTAGACTTCTAAATAAAGGCTTGTTATTTTCCTGTCTCACACCAATCTTTTCAAATCTTTCATTTGTAGCCAAATGTTTTCAGTCTATAGTACAAGAAAAGGACTTGGTCCCACAGTTCTAACCATTTCAGATTGCAGTGGAGCATCTTAATACTCGCATGCCCACAAACCAGATGAAGACACATTATTTCATTCAATTATAACAAAAACACTTCTAAAACCTACCAGGTTCTTCTGTTTTCAAAGCTGTAAAAAGTAATCAGGGGTTAATCCATCTTCTGTGCTTTCAGCCTGTGTCTGCCTGACACTAGTTCAGAAAATATGAACCTAGGGTTAAGCTGTGGCTACAATTAAAAAGCAAGCTTCACAAATTTCAGCCACCACATTTTGTTTGATACATAAGTTCATGTGGCTGAATGTGTGAGTGGAGCAGAACGGTTTAGCATGAATTAACACGTCCTTGAGATCTCCATCTCTCTGAATTTATGTTCTGTTTTTACAGCTTTAGACCTCATGTCAGTAAATCATATAACTGCCTCTGAAATCTTTTTTTATGTAATGACTACATTACACATTCTCATTGTCAGTATTTGATTTATTTCAGATCATATTCACTATCATCATTCCCCTCTGAAAAAATGCATTTGATAGCAGCAGCATCTTAAAACAGTTCAACATCTTCAAAGGTATCATTTTGATTGTTCTGATTGCATGACAGATAATAGCAACTGGGGTCATAGTTAGAGGAGTGCATCTTCATGCTACACAAATATAAAGTATATACTAAAATCTTTCTTCATAACATATTTTGCATTGTGTAACATGAAGATGCACTCCTCTAACTATGACCTCTGACCCTTGGGTTGTCCTCCACACTCACCATAAACTGTTTTCTTGAAAGTTACTTTTCAATTCAATAATGTCTGATGTTTTTCACACATTCACTGTCCTTGTACTGAGAGTCAGCTACAGTGTGAATGTCTACCTTTTTTATGATGTTAAGAAAAAAGCAATAGTTTATGTTGTTTGATTATTGTCTTTGATGATTCTTAGTTTGATTGATTATTTTTGTAAATGGTAAATGGACTGTATTTATATAGCACTTTTCTATCTTATCAAAACACTCAAAGTGCTTTACAATCTGTGTCTCATTTACTCATTCATACAGCACTCTACTAGATCTATACAAAGCTAATTGAACAAATCATTCTAAAGGGATTATTCAGAGCTTTATCACATTCACACACCGATGGGACAAACAGAGGCAATGAGGGGTTCAGTTTCTTGCCCAGGGACACTTCGGCATGTGACTGCTGGTAGATTTGAACCCGCAACTCTTGCATTGGAGGACAACTGCTCTAACCACTCAGCCACAGCCGCCCCAATGATGATGATGATGATAATAATAATAATAATAATAATAATAATAATAATAATAATAATAAAAATAAAAATAATAATAATAATAATAATACTTAAAACACAACTTTGGTCTCCTACTTTGGATGAATAGTCATCTGTTCTGGTATAGAACTCCCAGTAATAAACTGATTCTACTTCAGTGACTGAGTTCTGATTATTAAAAGGTGAATATATAATAATTAAGTTGTTGCAGGTCAATAAACTGACCAACTGCTTTATTGAGTGCAAAATAAGTAAACAAGTGTAGTGAAGTGAGTAGCAAGTGTCACCTTTCTTCCTCCATAACATCATCTGTGCTACAGTTGCTTATCACCAAAACCTTGTGTTTGTTTAAGTTTCATCAATTACAGCAAGTCTCCGTTAATTACAGGATGGTGCACAAAGACAAACATTTGGATTTGTAATTAATTGGTGCGAAAGTTCGAGTTCAGCTGATGTTATCATCAGTCTTCTTTAAGAGTAAATCATTTCATGTTTACGTCACTGAACAGAAACACTAAAATGAGAGAACATAGAAGGAAAGGCCTGTGTGGCCAGTCGGCCCACAGCGAGTGTGTGGGCCGGTGCACATGGCAGCCACTTTCAGCAGGTGCAGAGGAACAAGATAAACACAATTTACTTGAAACTGTTCTTTACAAGCCAGAGACTGTGTGAGTTTTCACCAAATAACAAAGACTAACGCACTCAGTAACCATGGAAACTGACTCACAGTTGTGGTGTGGATGTTTATGAGTAATTTTCTGCAGTTCTGAAGAATTAAAATATGAATCTAGAGTAGAAAACCCCTGAACTCTGGAAAAACATTTTGTAAAAAAAAAATCTAACTTTATTAATTTTCTACAATCAAAGCTGCCTTTTGAATTACCAGAACACCAACACCATACAGTCACTGGAATATAAGAATTTTTTTTACAGAAAATGTGACTAAAAGCTTCTTATTTGTGGCTCGAGCTGGAAAATCAATCACAACGAGGACTGTTGGTGCTGCTTTACTTATTCTTTTAAGTTCAATTCTGTCCATTCATTGGGCCTCATGCAAGAACAGTTCGTACGCACAGATTTGTTCTTAAACTGTGTGTACGGGTGATTTAGGATCATTTGTGGCATTCAACAATGTTTTCGTATCCTAAGATTTTTTTCAGATACGAACAAAATTTACGAGTGGTCCAGACCTGTCGTATATTTTACGAGCGTCAGTCTGCTGTTATCCAGACGGATTTTCTTCACTAATAATTTCATATTTCGTTATTCAGAAAATATTTTGAGTCCAAAGAAATCACGCACCATAATTATTTTTGACAATAGGTTATTCTGTTTGAATTAGAATTAGAATTTTAAATGTAATAATGACTAACGGATTAAAATATTTAAATTAAAATCAATTTGTTATCAATGCCGTTTTCTAACACTACAATATTAATATGAAGATCTCAAACTAAAACCAATTTAAATTATGAATTAATTTAAGTTTAATTTGTCTCGGTAACGCAGACTTTACATTGACCTCCTCCTGTTGCAGTCACAGACCTCTGATAGCTCAATGAGATGAGCGTTGGCTCGTCGTTCTGAACCTTATGGGTTCAATTCCCACATGGGACCAACGTTTTTTTTTTCTTTTAATTCATTCCAGATGTAAAAAACACAAAAAACTATTTACAATACAACAAGAAATAAAGCATAGAGTTTTTTTTAATCTGGAATGAATAAATAATCTAAAGAAAGAAGGAAATAAATAGTCATACCTAACATGATGTTTGCTGAATATGACCCCAAATGGCAGACCAAAGAACACGAGGACAAGCGAGAACAAAAGTGATCTTTTTATTTACAGTGCAGGAACTGGAAAGGGCTGTGGAGAGAAGAGGGGAGGCGGTGAATATCCTGAGGTCCAATGATTCTTTATGACAATTGTGCTGATAGAAGTATTTGTCCTTACTGTAGAATTTGTTTGCAGGTGGCGTCGGAGTAATGGGTTACGGAGGGCGAGGTCCGGAGAGACTGTGGGTCCAGTGGGTGAGTTCAGACAAAGTTGAAGAGTGGTGAAGATGTCCAGAATGAAGTCCTTAGTTATGGGTTTGGTGTGCAGGGTTGGCAACCAGACGCAGCCTTGGAGACGGGTGAACAGGCAGGACTGAACAGGAGCTGAACAAACGGGCAAAGGCAAAACAGGTTAATGCAGACGAGTCAAAACTAGGAGTCAGAGGCTGTGACAATATTACCCAAGGTAATCAATGTTCGAGCGTTGGCTGAACGTCTGGTTGTGGTTTAAGTAGAGCAGGAGGTGAAGGTCTAGGAGGCAGGTGCAGGTGTAGCTAATCAGCTGATTAGCTGCTGCTTGAGGTTGCTGGAGGGGAAGGCAGAACTCCTACAGTACCCCCTCCTCTAGCATCGCCTCTAGGCGATCTCCTGTCCGGGTGGTCCCTGTAAAAGGAAGAGATAAGGGAGGGGTCCAGAATGAAGGAGCGGGGAACCCACGAACGCTCCTCTGGGCCATAGCCCTCCCAATCCACCAGGTACTGGAGTTGTCGACCCCTGCGACGCACGTCCAGTAAGCGCCGGACGGAGTAAACAGGATCATTGTTGATGAAACGAGGCGGAGGAGGAGGGTCGGCAGGAGGGTGAAGTGGGCTGGTGGAGACGGGTTTAATCTGAGAGACATGGAACGTGGGATGGATCCGCAGGGTGGAAGGCAGTTGAAGTCGGACAGCAGCAGGATTGATGATCTTGACAATCGGGAAGGGACCAATGAACCTGGGGGCCAGCTTCCTGGGAGTGTCTTTTAGTTTAATGTCTCTGGTGGACAACCAAACCTTCTGCCCCACCAGGTAGTCGGGAGCAGAAGAACGGTGGCGGTCAGCAAACCGCTTGTTTTGTTCAGCCGTCCTGAGGAGAGCTGCCCTGGTCTGGCGCCAAACCCTGCGACACCGACGGAGATTATGCTGGACAGAGGGAACAGAAATGTCAGTTTCCTGTGACGGAAATAAGGGCGGAGCGTATCCCAAAGAGGCCTCAAACGGGGACAAACCAGTAGCAGACGAAACTTGAGAATTATGAGCATACTCAACCCAAGGCAGGTGATGGCTCCAGGTGGTAGGATTATGTTCAATGACACACCTCAAAGCGGCTTCGAGCTCTTGGTTACACCTCTCAGTTTGTCCATTCGATTGAGGGTGATAACCAGACGTCAGGCTGGAGGTGGCACCCAAGGCTTGACAGAATGCTTTCCAGACTTGAGAGATGAATTGAGGGCCCCTGTCGGAAACAATATCGAGAGGTATACCATGCAGACGAAAAACATGTTTGACCATGATCTGTGCCGTCTCAGATGCTGAGGGCAATTTTACTAGGGGTATGAAGTGTGCCGCCTTGGAGAAACGGTCGATGATAGTACATACAACAGAATTACCCTCAGAAACTGGCAGTCCGGTGACAAAGTCCAAGGCTATGTGGGACCACGGACGCCCAGGAGTAGGGAGTGGAAGGAGGAGACCTGCTGGGGGTTTGTTAGTGGCTTTGTTACATGCACAAGTGGTGCAGGCAGACACGTATTGTCTGACATCCCTCTCCATGTTAGGCCACCAGAAATGTCTCTTTGTCAAGGAGAGGGTGCGACTCATACCTGGATGGCAGGAGAACTTTGCTGTGTGGATCCAATGGAGGACCTTGCTGACGGCTGCAGAGGGAACATACTTTCTCCCTGGGGGACCAGTGCCAGGGTCCGGTTCAGTCTTCTGGGCCTCCAGGATTTCTCTCTCAATGTCCCAGGTCATGACCGCTACGGTGCAAGAGTGAGGAAGAATAGTCTCAGGCGATTCAGTCTCTGAGGAGGAGAACTGGCGGGAAAGAGCATCAGGCTTAATGTTACGAGAACCAGGTATGTATGTGATGGAGAAATTGAAACGTGCAAAAAACAAAGACCAACGTGCTTGACGGGCGTTGAGCCTCTTTGCTCCCTGAATGTAGGCAAGATTCTTGTGATCTGTCCATATCACAAATGGCAATTCAGACCCCTCCAACCAATGTCTCCATTCTTCAAGAGCCATCTTGATGGCCAACAGTTCTCTGTTACCCACATCGTAATTTTGTTCGGCAGGGGACAGACGCCGAGAAAAGAAAGCGCATGGGTGGATCTTACCATCAGTAGGGGATCGTTGCGAGAGCACCGCTCCCACACCCGTAGCGGATGCGTCCACCTCCACGATAAACTGACGATGAGGGTCAGGATGGGAAAGGATGGGAGCGGATGAAAAGAGCCTCTTAAGTTCCTGGAAGGCGGCCTCCGCCTCTGGGGACCAGAAAAATTTACGGATGGGAGAGGTGAGTTGTGTTAATGGAGAGGCTACCTGACTATAGTTTTTGATGAAGCGTCGGTAGAAATTTGCAAAGCCCAGGTGTCAAGTTATCTTCTTAAACTGTGCAGCTTCCCCACTTGAGAAGGGATGGATAAATTCATGTAAACTTGATTTAACAGGGTCTTACTCAAAGGACCAAGCAATTTTCTTCTTTTGACCACCTTTTATTTATTAGTGACAAGAAATGCTCCAATTTGGTCCAGAAGCAGGTAAAAACCTTTAAACAAACCCAAAGAAACATACAATTACTTCTAAATAAAAGTTTACATACATTATTTTCACTCAATACACAGAAAATAAATTATATAAATAATATTGAGCACCCATTGTGGATTAAACCCACAAAGTAGTCAAAATTAAATGAACCAGTAACTACTTAAACTCTTTAAAGTGTGTAAAGTGCATCTTTAAGGTGCATTCCAAGTTAATTTTCCTTCTATATAACATTTACATTTATTAACATTTACATTTATTAAACAACTACTTTTTAATGTTAATCATAAATATTTAGTATAAATAACTTTCAGTTAATTTAACAACCAAATCCACCACCCAACAACACAACAATCAGTTCAATAATAAACAAACAATTAATCAACACCAGGTTTCTCCACCACAATCCACCACTTCAGTTCATATTCAGTTCATACATGTTGCTGTTAATGGGTGCTACATACATGTTGCTGTTAATGGGTGCTAATTAGCCGACCGACACCCTGGAAGCCCAGCTGGAGGAATGTAGGAAGCCTTAAAGTCACTAAAGTCCAATCTCACAAACAATACAGTTAGTCTTACCGGCTGCCTCTTCACCCGTTCACAGATTCATCCAGTTCCACACAGGTTGACACAAGATCTCTTGTCAAGAGTCCACCACTACCATTTGTTTGGCTCTCTCTTCCTCTTTTCTTCTGCTTCCTGTTCATTGTCCGTCCCACTTTTAGGTCCATGTGACTGCATGTTTTTTTCTTTTCTTTTTTTTTTTCTTTTTTCTTCCTTTTTCTGATTTGACTTCACACCTCCCACTCGATCTTTCCATGAACCACTGGGAAGATCGCAATTCCATTGTCAAATTTGGTACATCTGGAGTTTTATTCCTCATTTGTTTGACTTTCCATACGTTCCTCTGTTGTTGTACTTGGTACATCTGGAGTTTTATTCCTCTCTGGTTTGACTTTCCACACGTTCTTATGAACTCCTTCTGTCTCATCCTCAAGAGGGTTCCAGCAATTACATCATGTGCAGTATTGTGGGCTTCTCGACCCAACAGTGTTGACTCCCAAGCATCATGGGGTATGATGGGAACTGCAACTCTGTCTTCTCTGAAGATCTGTATTCTGCCACCACAGACTAATAATCCAGATTCTTTGTCTCGATAAACCACCAACCTATCTGTGGTTGTGTTGGGAAAGTTGGTAACCATTTGAGCAGTAAGAAAAATGTCCCTGAGAGCATCTTGTCGTTCTCTCACGGAGATTACCCCAGTTGAGCAGACTGCCTCCCACTTTGGTTTACTTACAGCTTGATTTTTCCTGATGAACTGGATTTTACCAAGCTGAGTGTACTCTTCAAAGAGCATGATTGCATCTTCTCGAACATCATTTGAGAGTGCTAAATCCCAGGTGTCTTTTACTTGGTTACTCACATTTTTTGCTTCCTGGAAGGCTTTCCGCACCAGGATTTCCCCCTTCTGCTTTGCAGGGGTCACCAAACCAATTGGGTCATACAGACCAGGCACTTGGCTGAGGAGCTCTCGTCTTGTCAAAGGGTTAGGTGTTTGACTCCTGACTTGGTCCAACTGGAGGTTTTGTCCAGGTCGCATTTTTTCCCTCTTCTTTGAACAATTTATGCTAACCATGACATGGAGCTTATCCTCCTCCACAATGTACCCCAGACCGGGTGCTTTTTTATCCTCGTCCCGCATCTGGTTTGGTAGAACCATAGTCTTTTTTCCTGCTTCATCCTGTTTGTTGGTACAATCTTTCCTCCCACTTTGCCCAGAAAACACCCAGGGTTTGAAACCTCCAGCTTTAAGAATGTGCTCCACATTTTCTGTGATTTCCTTTAACCTGTCTGGGTCATTGTGGGACGTCAGAATGTCGTCAACATAGCTGTTATTCTGAATAACTTGCCGCTCCTCTTCAAGATGAGTAAATGAGAGTAAACTTGCAGTCTTTGAAACCTTGAGTTGAGTGGAGACCTGATGTTTTATTGGCGAATGTTGTGGGATCTCATGAATGATTTCTTCATATTTCACAGCAGCTGTCCTCATGGACCTTGCATAATGTGTTTTGGTTGTATGAACTTTCATGGCAAATTCTTCAAACAATTCTGGATGAGTTCCTCCAACCACTTTCCCTAAGGGGCCATCCCACAGTACAAGGTTCTCCACAACTTTAATTCTTTGTGGTGTCAACTGACCTTCCCTATGGCTTATGAGTAAGCTTATTTCTCTGGGCCTTGCAAGCTCATTCAGTGGTATTTCTGGAAAAAATCTTTGCAGCTGTTTTGCTTTAACATGCTTATGAATGTCTGCAATGTTGTCAAGTCCATAACAAACAAGCTGGTAGGATCTCAAGGTGCCTCCGGAGTTTTTGACACGAATCTTCAGGAGGTAACGTTTCGTTTCCACACAAACTTTCATTCCTCCAACTCCATGGACAATGAGAGTGATGTCCTCACTTTGTAGATTTAATCTACTTGCAGCCTTGTGTGTTATGTAATTTGTATCCGAAGCCAAATCAATTAATGTTCCAATCTTTTGTCCAGCATTTGCAGTAACTTCAAGAAGCATCATTAACACTGGCAGTTCCTGCAGTCCACTATCCATCAAGAGATTTGACTGATTCAGAGTTGAATTGAAGGCTCTAGATGCAGTATTTGAAAATACATCTCTGCATTGTTTGGCCAACTCAGGTGATAATTGCTTAAGAAAGTCTTCTTGATCCTCTGTGTACTTTTTGCTACTTTTGTCTTTCCCCAGACTGATTTGGTTCCTCCTCTGGACTGCATTGCTCTTCTTAACTTCAGAACTTGGACATAGATAATAGTGATGTGGACTTTCTCCATTCCTGCAGTCTTGGTTCTTGCACAAAAACCCAGGTTTGCAGTATGATTCATCATCATCATGTATTTCCAAACACTTGAGGGAGGGATCCTTGTTCAAAGCATTCAGTAAGGGTGGAACTAAGCTGAGCAGATAGTAGGACTGAAAATTTTTTAAAAAATTCAGAGGGAAAACCATCTGGACCTGGAGTTTTGCCAGACTGCATTGAAGCTATTGCTAGTGAGACTTCTGACTGGGAGATGGGTTCATCTAACCTGTTTTTGAGTTCAGGTGAGATGACAGGGATGTGAAGTTTAGCTAAGAAATCATCAATCTTTTTAGGATTGGTTTGTAATTGTGAGCTGTATAACTCCGAGTAGAAGTCTCTGAATGCATCATTAATTTTTTCATGATCTGTGATTGTATTGCCGTCTTGTTTTCGAAGTTTAGGAATAGTTTGCCTTGCCCTAGAGCCCTTAAGCATGGTTGCTAATAGTTTATCAGGTTTGTCGCCATGTACATAGAATTTGAATCTGTCATGCAAGAGAAAACGTTCAGCTGAATGTGTTGTTAGTAGGTCAAGCCTCGTTTTAAGTTCAATACGCTTTTTCAAAAGTTCCGGACATTGATTGTGTGCATATTTTATGTCAATCTCTTTGATTTGTTGCATTAGGTTATTCTGTTCATTAGTAGACTGTTTTTTTATTTTTGCTGAGTAGGCAATAATCTGGCCTCTGATATAGGCCTTAAAAGCATCCCATACTATGAGGCTAGAAATCTCTTGGGAGGAATTAGTAGCAAAAAAAAATGTATCTCATCCTGAATAAACTTTAGAAAGTTTTCATCCGAGAGCAAGGTTGAATTAAAACGCCACTGTCCAGTTCTTGGGGAAAAGTGAGGAAGAGATAGGGACATAGTGAGTGGGGCGTGATCTGAAATTACTATGCTCTGGTAATCACAGGAGCAGATCTGATTTAAGTATCTAATATCTGTGATAAAGTAATCAATTCTTGAATAAGTTTTGTGTACGTGTGAAAAATATGAGTACTCTCTCTTATCAGGGTTTAGAGCACGCCACACATCGCACAGTCCGTAGTCAGATAAAAAGGTTTGAATGACTGATGCAGATTTGCTTATGACATTAGTTTTAACAGATGAGCGGTCCAAAACTGGGTCCAACCAGCAGTTGAAATCACCGCCCAGCACCAGACGATATTTATTGAGATCGGGTAAAGAAGAAAATAGTTGTCTAAAAAAATTATCATCATCTGTATTAGGAGCGTAAACATTCACCAGTGCAACTAAAGTGCTGTAGAGTTTCCCACTCACTATAACAAACCTGCCATATTTATCAGCTACCACATTATGGGCCTCAAATGGAGTGTTCTGGCTGATCAGTATGGAGACCCCTCGTGCTTTGGCTTGAAAGAGAGAATGAAAGCGTTGTCCTCTCCAGCATGCCAGGAGACGCACGTTATCAGAGCTCCTGATGTGAGTCTCCTGTAGAAACGCCACATCTGTATTAAGGTGTTTAATATGGGAGAAAACCTTTCTTCTCTTCACTGGATGGTTTAAACCTTTAACATTCCAACTTAGGAAGTTTAAGTGCTGACTCATGTGATTTCAGAAATAAAGCTTGTGTGCTCCTTTATTACAGGTATGACAAATAGAGACTGAAACAAAAAAGATGAAAGTAAAATTATGCAACTGTGTGAGACTCCTGGCAGTGACCTTAGCCCTCCCCCATCCCCCCAACAAAAACAAACAAACAAACAAACAAAAAAGCAAAAACAAAAAATGGCTGCCAGAGAAAAAAAAATAAAATAAAAAAAAAATAAAAATGGCAGCAAGCTCTTCAAACCTAACATTCTTAAAAATTTAATCTTCCTGGTCTCAGAGACGAATCAGAGCTAACCACTGCTCCTAGGAATAAATGTAAACCCCTTATAATAATAGCCTACTGTATTAATATCTGACAAAAACAAACAACCATGACCACAGTAGATTTTTTTTTTTTTTTGTATATAATAATAAGTTCAAAAATTAATGTGAAAGGAGTCTCCAGTCTTAGGCTATATTATTCAGCCATAATCAAACTGCTGTGTGGTGGGGCTACCTTTCCATTCATAAAGTCCACTGTGGGAACAGGGGGTGGCCAGAATCAATCCTTCATTAATAAATTAACATATGTCTGTTCTGAAAAAATATAGCCTACAAATGCGCACTGAAGGAAAAAAAGCTGCGCGTGTCTCCAAAGTGCACCCTGCCACGCCCCTGCATGTGTGTGTTTGTTACCTCTCATCCACTTTAACTAATGAAGTTATTAATTCATGGGTTCTCCGATGATTTGGGCAGTTTCTTGAGGTATTGTTGAGCCTCCTCCACCGAGCCCAAAAACTTTTTGGCACCGTTGAGCTGCGTTATGCGGAGCCGGGCTGGGAAGAGCAGAGCCGGCTTCAAACCTCGTCTGTAAAGTTCACTCATCACGTCCTTGTACTCCGCGCGCCGGCTGAGCACGTCAGGGCTGTAGTCTTCCACGATACGAAGAGACGCGCCTCTGTAGTCCAGCTTCCCTCTCCTCCTGGCTTCACGGATGATGAGCTCTTTGGTCAGGTAGCGGTGCAGGCGGATGATCACCGGGCGCGGAGGATGCCCCGCGGGCCGTTTGGCTGCGAGGGAGCGGTGCGCTCTGTCCAGCTCAGGTGGAGTCGGGAGGACCTCTTTCCCAAATAACTCACAGAGGAGGGTGGAGAAGAAGTGAGTCGGGCGCCCGCTTTCCGTGTCTTCAGGTAAACCGAGGACTCGGACATTCTGACGTCGGCTCCGTCCTTCGAGATCCGAGACTTTAACTTTTAATTTAGCGTTGTCCTCACGGAGAGCAGCGCATGACTCTTCGAGGGTGGACACGCGCTGGTTCAGATCTTCTGTTGCGAGCTCCAAAGAGCTGACTCGTTCTGCCTGTTCCTCCAGGGCCTGTCGTACCTGGTCCAGCTTGGAGCTGAGCATGTTGGCTGACGCTGTGATCTCAGACGCCAGATCCTCCCGGTGCTGCTCAAACAACGCAGTGATAGCCTCCAGCGTTAAACCCGCATCCTCCTTCTTGCTTCCTTTTGCGTTTCTAGAAGCCATAGTCAGAATAAAGAAAAAAGTCTCCAACGCTGAAGTTATACGGCAATTAGTGGAGAAAATAGCTGTCTGTGGGGTGATGTTAATTAAAAAGTTTGGATGTCACCGGAGCAGCTCGTTGACACGTCTACCCTGTTCGCATGACAAACCGGAAGTCCTCCAGAAAAAAGTTTAAATTAGTGCAAAAAATGTGGAATTAGCTGCAAAAGCTAAAATTTTCATAAAACAGCTAAATAGTAGCTGAAATAACTGCAACTAGCAGAAATAATCTAAAAGGAGCATAACAAGCTGAAATTAGCAGAAAGGAGTTAGGAGACCAAAAATGTTGTAGTTAGCAGAAAGAATCTGAAAGAACAAAACAGCTAAAAAAAACCTGCTGAAATTAGCTGAAAGTAGCTGCAAAAAGTTAAAATGTGCATAAGAAGGCTGAAAGAAGCTGAAGCAGAACAAAATGTGAAAGGAGCAGTAAAAGGTTGTAAACACATCTAAAGATTTGAAGGATGTAAAATGAGCTCAATTTATTTTTTACAAGACAAAAAATGGCAGAAAAAGCTAAATATTTCAAAAAGCTAAAGTTGCAGCAATACCAAAAAAACATATTAGGATTGTCCTGAAAGAGCTGAACGTTTTGGTTTATGATTTGTTGAAATAGCACAAAAATGGTGGAACGAGAAAAACGCCGAAAAATGTACGGAAGAAAAATGTCTCGTATGACGTGTGAGTGATTCACAAGCATAGTGTCTTCTGGTGTGTTGTTTTGACACGGGTTGTGTAGGAGCCCTGAGACGGACTCTGAGGCTTCAATGGTTCCTGGTTCAGTTCTAGGACTCGTGCAGAACAGACACATTCATGAACACCAGGTGGAACTGATCTGCGGTCAGCCCAGGAAGAAAAGGATGCAGGACATTTTTTTATTCTCTTCATGTAGAGATTTAGTAAATGTCAGCTCAAGCTCATTCACAATTCTCTTCCTCCCTGCAGGCCATCTGCACAGAAGCAGGCCTCATGGCGCTGCGAGAGCGCCGCATGAAAGTCACCAACGAAGACTTCAAAAAGTCCAAGGAAAACGTCCTGTACAAGAAGCAGGAGGGCACACCGGAGGGCCTGTACCTCTGATCCTGCAAGACCGACTCGTCGCCACGTGGAAGAGTTTTCCTATATTTTGTGCATGTCTGCTTATAATCCCTCTCCCCCTTGGTACTGTTATGTTAAAGCAGTAAATAAAAACAAACACAGCGATCCGTGTGCTCGTCATCACTTTTAATCCACTCGTTTCAGCTCGCCGCACCCTCCGGTGATGTCTACTTCCTGTTAGGATTCTGTGAAGCTGCCATCAACGAGCTGGATTCAGACACACATTTTTATTGTGTGTGACCAGGAAGACTTTCCATCCCGTCCCTTGAAAGAAAAGTCACAGATTCAAACTAACTGAAAGACGTTTGTTGTATTTCAATCAGATAACCAATCCAAAGGCTACTTCCCCCCCCCCCCAAAAATGGAGGAAATCACAGAACTTGTGTGCCTGCAGGGATTTACTACAAAGTGGATGAGTGCGTAGGTTAAGTAAATGCTTCCACGTTGCCCTTGCTGCAGTCTGACATGCAGAGAGCGGCGGCGTTGATTTAATTCCTCTTGATGTGGAACTGGGTGCTCAGCAGAAAGTGGCCCCGTGCAGCAAGCGCCGGACCACTTTACGGGGTCGACTCGAGCGAGAAGCTGCTGCTTCACTGCTCCGTGTTTTCTCCAAACCCCCTCTCGGCCTATTAAACCAGTCAGGCGTTTCAAATGCAGCGCAGACGTCACAGGAAGTTCAGTAGGTGGAAGGAAAGGAAAACATAGCGTCTCTTTGAGTGGAAAAAGCTTTTGTCAGCTTAAGGGTTAACATTCGGTCGAGTTTAAATCGTTCTGATAGTAGAACACACAATAAACTCCACATCTGTATTTGAGTTGGTTACAACACCTAAAGTCAAATACATGACAAATACAATAGAGAATAAATCCCCTGACCCTGGCAGCACTCATGCTTCCGAGTTTGTGATGCTACAAAGTATTGGAAACAGCTACGGTAATCGTAAATCTGCCTGCTTAAAAAACGTCTGGGCAAAACGCCCAACGAACCGTAAGAAGTAATGATTAGTTGCAGCAAATTCGCTTATCAGCTCTGGTGAATCACTACCTTATTGGAATGTGTGTGCTTGATTGTCCCAAGGACTCCACAAGTTGCACTTTACATATAAAAGTCGTCGGCCATGCCTGAGCGTTGCAACGGACTGTCCGTCACAGTTCTGCTGCTCTCAGCTACTTGTCTTGAAAGACTTCTCACAAGGTTTGGAGTGTTTGTGGGAATCTGTCCATTTATTCTGTGGAATATAAGGTCAGGCACTGATGTTGGACAAGATGTTCTGGACTGCAGACTTCGTTCTGGATCATCCCAAAGGTGCTTGATGGTGCTGAGGTTAAGGCTTGGTAGTCCAAGATACCAGACTCTGAACCATGTCTTTATAGCTTCACACACTGAGGCACAGCTAATCCTAGATTAAGAGGTCTTTTCCCAACAAAATAAACGGTAAATTGACTGTACTTACAGTATATAGCACCTTAAAGATACTTGAAGTGCTTTACAACACAACCTGTACCCTTATTTACCCAGTCATACAGCACTACTACATCTCTACAAAGCTAATCTGAATCTATAGAGAATAATGAGAGCTTTATCACATTCATACACTGATGGGACACACATCAGAGGCAACGAGGGGTTCAGTGTCTTGCCCTGGGGACACTTCAACATGTGACTGCTGATGGAATCAGAGTCAGAGAGAATTTATTGTCATTTGCACCGCATGTGGTACATGTGATAATAATAATAATAATAAACTTTATTTGTATAGCACCTTCCACAATGCCTTGCATTGACCAAGGTGCTTAACAGGATAAAAAGAAGAATAAACGGGAACAATAGATCAATGAAAATAGAATAAGAAACCACAGCGATAAAAGAAGGCAATGGAAATAAAAAATGCTACATACTAAAATAACACAAGTAATAAAAGTTACACACAGAAAGCTTTTTTGAACAAGTGAAATAAAAATGCAATTGAAATAAAGATGCTACATACTAAAATACAAAATAATAAAAGTTACACACTGAAAGCTTTTTTGAACAAGTGGGTCTTCAGTTTGGTTTTGAACAGAGTCGGATCGGAGGTGGCACGCAGCTCAAGGGGGAGGCTGTTCCAGGCTTTTGGGCCGGCAACAGAAAATGACCGGTCTCCCCATTGCTTGTACCTCGAGCGAGGCACCTCCAGCAGGTGTTGACGAAAACGAGATTATGTACACGAGGTCCCAGTTACATCCAACAACAAATGCAAGAGAAAAACGGTAATAAATTAACTAAGAAAAAACATCAACTAGTAATACACTAAGCCCTAATGTAGTAGAAAAACATCATTATAAACAGCAGCACGAACATGAGTCTGTATGAGCAGATGGTCACAGATGAACACAGCAACAAGAAAACAGATCAGCATGATGTGATATTTTGCAGTGTTTATTCTTATTATTTATTTATTCATGAGTCTAACAGCCTCAGGGTAGAAGCTGTTCCTCAGTCTAGTGGTTCTACATTTGATGCTCCTCAACCTCCGTCCTGAGGGGAGTGGGGCAAAGAGTGAGTGTGCTGGGTGAGTGAGGTCTTTCATGATGCAGGTGGCTCTTTTCCTGCATCTGGAGGTGTAAATGTCTGTGATGGTGGGGAGACTGACTCCAACAGACTTCTGTGCAGCCTTCACCACTCTCTGTAGAGCTTTCCTCTCTGCAACTGTGCAGCCTCCATGCCACACATTGATGCTGGAGCACAGGATGCTCTCCACTGCACACCTGTAGAAGGAGGTGAGGACTGGGCTGCTCAGACCAGCTCGTCTCAGCCGTCTGAGGAAGTAGAGTCTCTGATGACCTTTCTTGATCAGGCTGGTGGTGTTGTTGCTCCAGCTGAGGTTATCATTCAAGTGTACACCCAAGTATTTGTAGCTGGAGACCACTTCCACTGCAGATCCACTTATGTTCAGTGGGGGTGGGTGTGTTTGTTCCTTCTGAAGTCCACAATCATCTCCTTTGTCTTCTTCACATTCATGTGAAGATTATTCTCTTTGCACCAGCTCTCCAGGTGTTCCACCTCCTGTCTGTAGCTGGACTCATCATTGTTTGTGATGCATCCCACCACCGCTGTATCATCTGCAAACTTAACAATATGACAGCCTGGAAGTGTGGCTGTACAATCATATGTGAGCAGAGTGAACAGAAGAGGGCTCAGCACACATCCTTGAGGAGAGCCAGTGCTGAGGGTTATGGTGGAGGAGGAGAAGTTGTGGATCTTCACGGACTGTGGTCTGTTTGTTAAGAAGTCTAGTACCCAGTTACAAATGGAGGGGCTTAGTCCAAGTGTGGATAGTTTGTCTATCAGAGTTTGGGGGATCATGGTGTTGAAGGCAGATGTGAAGTCCACAAAGAGCATACGGACGTATGAGTCCTTCTGATCCAGGTGGGTGAGAGCAGTGTGGACCACAGAGGAGATGGCGTCCTCTGTTGATCGGTTCTCGCGGTATGCATATTGATGAGGGTCCTCGTTGATGTTGACGGTTGTCTTGATGTGGGACATGACCAGTTTCTCAAAACATTTTGCGACTATCGGGGTGAGAGCCACCGGCCTATAGTCATTCAGACCAGTCACTGTGGAGCTCTTTGGAACTGGGATGATGGTGGCGGTCTTCAGGCAGGTGGGAACTGACTCCAGTGCAAGTGAGGTGGTGAAGATGTCAGCCAGCACCTCACAGAGCTGATCCGCACATTCCTTCAGAACTTTCCCCGGGATGTTGTCCGGTCCAGTTGCTTTATGAGGGTTGATCCTTCTGAGACTGCCTCTCACTTCTGCTACGGTCACGCTGAGATGCTCTTCATCTGGTGGTGAGATGATCCTGGTGCTGGCTGGTCTGTTTGGGTCTTCAAAACGTGCATAAAACTTATTGAGGGCATCAGGCAGAGATGGGTCTTTGGGGCATTGTTTGCTCTTACCCTTGTAATCTGTTATACATTTGATGCCCTTCCACATGCTCCGTGGGTCTTGTGAGGTGAACTGACCCTCGATTCTCTGTGCATATGTGGCCTTGGCCTTCTTAATGCCAGCAACCAGCTCTTTCCTGCTCTTTCTCAGCTCCTCTGTGTCTCCAGACTTGAAGGCAGTGTTCCTGGCTGCCAGCAGGGTGCGAACCTCACCAGGGTTTTGTGTTGGGGTAAGATTTAACATGTTTTTTTATGGATACGTTTTCACAGCAAACCTTCAACTCTCCCATTGGATGACAACTGTTCTAACCACTCAGCTACATCTGCCACAGTAGAAAGCACAACATTGTCCAAAATGTTTTTGTTTCCTGAAGCAGCAAGACTGCCGGTCTGGAGTTAAAGGGCCCAGTCCAAACCCTGACTTAAGCACCTTAAGACAAATTGGCAGCATGATGGCTTTTTGGTTAGCACTGTTGCCTTGCAGCAAGAAGGTCCTAGGTTCAATCCCTGGCTTGGACCGGAGGTTTTTTTGTGCAAAGTTTGCATGTTCTCGTGTTTACACGGATTTTATCCAGGTACTGCAGTATCCTCCCACAGACCAAAAACATGCATGTTAGGCTGTCTTCAGGCCCATGCCTCCCTCCCTTACAAAAGAGATCCATGATCCCAATAGGATTTGTCTGGTTAAATAAAAGCTAGGTCATTCGGTGGATGTTGTTGAGGATGGTTTTGCCCCAAGTAGGGTTTTCTAACAGGGTAAATTATATCTGGCCACGGGGCCAAGTAAATATTGATTAGATCACCCTAATAGACCAAGGAATTGCAATACCTCACCTTGACCAGGGATACCAGGCATCCATAGAGCCAGGCCTAGAGGCTTGTTAGAGCCTTTACCAATTCAATTCAATAATACTTTATTAATCCCAAAGAGAAAATAAAGGTTGTAACTTGTTATCCTCGTTTCATTAAGAGATGCTATATATACTGATACCTGTAGGCAGGAAGGATCTCTTGTGAAGGTCCGTCCGTCCCACAGCAGATCCAAAGAAACCGGCCACAGATGACGTTCAATCCATCCACACGAACTCGGCTGGCCTCTCAGTTCCCCCCGGGCTGCAGGACTGACAGAATACCAGGCAGAACTCCTCCCAGTATGATGGCCACTCCTCCCAGCAGCCTGCCAAGCTCCTCGTTGCTACGGACAGCCGGTGCAGGTGCCGTGGGGATGATCCCAGTCCTTCTGCTGTCACGAATTGTGTTTTCCTGCTAGTTCCAGGACCTCCCTTGGAGACCTTGGGATCTCAGTGGTCAGGCACTCTATCACATCCAGCAGGTAGACGGGAATGCATCCACGGGGTCTCATTTTTAACTCATTTGAGATTTGCCACTGTAGCTAAGATATTATTTGAACTTTTGAGATTGGTTGATGTTTTTCTTGGTTCATATCTTAGATGTTATTACTGTTTTTGTTTTACATTTTATTGTAACTGGGACCCTGTGTACATAATCTCGTTTCATCACATGTACCACATGTGGTGCGATGCTCACAAGTCATTTTTTGCAAGTCCAAGTCAAGTCTCAAGTCTCTGATCTCAAGTCCAAGTCAAGTCTCAAGTCTCTGATCTCAAGTCCAGGTCAAGTCCAAGTCAAGTCTCAAGTCATTGATCTCAAGTCCAAGTCAAGTCTCAAGTCTCTGATCTCAAGTCCAAGTCAAGTCCAAGTCAAGTCCCTAATATTTGAGTGACACCGTGAATGAATGTATGCTATTCATTCGCAAACAATGGACATTAAATGTCTCTCCTTTTAAAAATATCCAGGTTAACATTAGATTAACACACTGACGCTAAGCTTGTTTGTAGCAGCTGCTAACAACCTTTTAGGCAGTGACTACACGTTACAGCTTATTTTTATCTGAATGTAGAGGCCAAAACATTACATTAAATGTCTCTCCTCAATTCAATTCAGTTCAGTTTATTTATACTGTATAGCTCCAAGTCACAAGTTGTCTCAGGGCACTGAACAGAAACAATCAAATATAAAAATAATAAGTTAACAGAAACTTTAATATAAAAATAATAAGTTAACAGAAACTTTAATATAAAAATAATGGTAACACTATTTATCTGAGGAGACTGCTTTGAGTTTAACTCCATGTTATAAAAAAGCTACAGTAGTTAGCCAGAGTTATTTCAGGATGAAATAATTTGAACTTCTGTTTGAATTTAATGCTATGAACTTTTTCCTTGAACTTTTTCCTTTTTGTTACATTTACCGGTACTATGAATTTCTCACAGGGCAGAGAGCCAACATGGAGGACTCACAAACATATACAGTATTATTATTATTATACATATAATATTGTCCAGTGTCTGATGCTGCAGTCATGTTACTGAGCTCCCACTGATGGGCTAACCTGGTTCCACCACAGCAGCAGGATCCTCAGACAGAACAGCTGGTGGGATGTCCTGGTATCTGCAGCCCTCTCTCCATTTGTTTCTTCATGGACATGGAGCTGTGACATTATGTTGTGCCCTTTCCTCAGCAAAACGCTCCTCCAGTGGAGACTTTCTGGACAGACTGCAGGGAGGTTCCTAAACAAACAACAGGTTTATCAGTATTATCAGTAAAAAGAGATTATTAAATCATTTTTAAGACTGAGAATGTGTACAATTATTAGCTCTGTTGTTATTGCCTAACTAACCTATTCAATAATTCTTCAAACTGTGACATTCGCTCATAATGGAATGAAAGAGAACATAAACAGAAATTATATAATACTGAAAACTAGAGACATTAAAACATTTTAAAAGACACAGAGAACTTTAAATGGATTAAGAATGTTAATAAGTGTTGGATTTGAGTGCAATGTAAGTGCAATCCATGGTTGAATTGAATCCACATCTGAAAAGGGATGCAACCTTTTCACAACATATGCTGTAACTGTTTTGTGGCACTCGGTTACACTGACGTATTTACCTTGGACAGTCACTGGTGAACACTGAAGCCATTTCAGGTCGTTTGTCTAAGAAAAAAAAAACGAGCTAACGTTAGCATCGTGTTTGTATTTGAGCTGACTTACCGCTTTAAGCGGAGTATAACTTATTAGCTGCCTTAATGTTGGTATGAGATGTAGTTTATAGTTTATTTACCGGTATTTACCTGATGGAGCCGAAGAGGTAGCGATCAGCGAAAAGTTCGGCGGAGCGTTTTGCAGACGGACCACTCTGTACTTCCGGTCGGATACGAAGCGAAAATAATCCGGTGGAGTGCGTCAAAGACGGGACACTATTTTACTTCTCCGCCCTCCTTTGCATGATAGAAAATTATTGCAAGTGCTGCACTGACCTGACTGGTCATTTTATTAAATTAGTACGCTATCGATAGCAGATGCACACTTCCGGTGGATTCTTCTTCGTTGGTTTTCGGTGGCGGCTACTTCCGGTCGGCTAACTAGCATCGAACATAGGAATCGCAAATTAATATTTTGAACGATTTCGGGAAAACCGCACAGTTAGTCCCGGTTCAGAACAATTCTCGATGCTCACGAGTCTCAAATGGCGAGTCCGAGTCGAGTTGGAAGTCTTTTGAATGCAAGTCCGAGTCGAGTTGGAAGTCTTTTGAATGCAAGTCCGAGTCGAGTCTGAAGTCTCTGTTTTTGTGACTTAAGTGCGACTCGAGTCCGAGTCCCAAACTCGAGTCCCCATCTCTGGCATCAACAACATTTATTGTGTAGTAGAACTAACAGACTTTTCGATTTTGAACACCAAATGATCAGCAGACAATATGCTAATTGCTAGTTGTTGTGATCATGCCTCTCTTACACAGACAGCGCAGTAATGCCCCTTTTCCACCGGTCGGCTCGGGTCGGATGTTACGTCATATGTGCGTCGCAGAAACCCCCTTTCATCCTTTCCCACCGGATATTCCGAGCGGAGCCGCGCGAGATTTCCTGAGATTTTCGGGCTGGTTTCAGAGGGGTACTGAAGCGAGCTCACCCGCTCCGGAAGTAGGAAGGAGGAGACGAGAGCTGTTTTCACGGAAGCGAGGGACGCGATCACTGCAGGACTTTTACATGATAAACACGGTAAAAACAATTATTATTTTTTAAATTTATAGCAAAGATGGGTCTTCAGCTGAACGTGTCCTTAATAAAATCACGTACTGCTCAAAACTGCACGATTTTAAAAAGTAGTTTCGCCACGAGCAACACGCGGCGCGCGGGCGGCTTTATGTCTTTAAATGTAGCTCAATGAACAGATATAAAATATATTTCATAGCTGACTTTAATAGTACGAGGGCTCCTGAGCTTAACCACGCTTTAATATTGTCACGTATGGTCAAATGTGCTGCATTTAAAGTAGTTTCGCTTTGACTTTTTCCAAAACCTGTGTTTGCACAACGAAAATAAATTATAAAAATTCGAATTTTATTTCAAATAACTCCAACAGGATACATTTCGTATATGAACATGTTGTGATCACACTAGATTTTTTTGAAAAATATCAGCTATGTGGTTTTTGATAGAATTGATAATATGTGATACAAAGTAGAAGGGAGAAAATAATGGACGTAGGTTGACACATTTATGTCTATAAAACATTGAATTTTATTTCAAATAACTCCAACAGGATACATTTCGTATATGAACATGTTGTGATCACACTAGATTTTTTTGAAAAATATCAGCTATGTGGTTTTTGATAGAATTGATAATATGTGATACAAAGTAGAAGGGAGAAAATAATGGACGTAGGTTGACACATTTATGTCTATAAAACATTGAATTTTATTTCAAATAACTCCAACAGGATACATTTCGTATATGAACATGTTGTGATCACACTAGATTTTTTTGAAAAATATCAGCTATGTGGTTTTTGATAGAATTGATAATATGTGATACAAAGTAGAAGGGAGAAAATAATGGACGTAGGTTGACACATTTATGTCTATAAAACATTGAATTTTATTTCAAATAACTCCAACAGGATACATTTCGTATATGAACATGTTGTGATCACACTAGATTTTTTTGAAAAATATCAGCTATGTGGTTTTTGATAGAATTGATAATATGTGATACAAAGTAGAAGGGAGAAAATAATGGACGTAGGTTGACACATTTATGTCTATAAAACATTGAATTTTATTTCAAATAACTCCAACAGGATACATTTCGTATATGAACATGTTGTGATCACACTAGATTTTTTTGAAAAATATCAGCTATGTGGTTTTTGATAGAATTGATAATATGTGATACAAAGTAGAAGGGAGAAAATAATGGACGTAGGTTGACACATTTATGTCTATAAAACATTGAATTTTATTTCAAATAACTCCAACAGGATACATTTCGTATATGAACATGTTGTGATCACACTAGATTTTTTTGAAAAATATCAGCTATGTGGTTTTTGATAGAATTGATAATATGTGATACAAAGTAGAAGGGAGAAAATAATGGACGTAGGTTGACACATTTATGTCTATAAAACATTGAATTTTATTTCAAATAACTCCAACAGGATACATTTCGTATATGAACATGTTGTGATCACACTAGATTTTTTTGAAAAATATCAGCTATGTGGTTTTTGATAGAATTGATAATATGTGATACAAAGTAGAAGGGAGAAAATAATGGACGTAGGTTGACACATTTATGTCTATAAAACATTGAATTTTATTTCAAATAACTCCAACAGGATACATTTCGTATATGAACATGTTGTGATCACACTAGATTTTTTTGAAAAATATCAGCTATGTGGTTTTTGATAGAATTGATAATATGTGATACAAAGTCTTTATTGTGTTCTTCTTCTAGTGGTGGCTAGTACTGTAGTAAATAGCTTGAGGAACACTACTGCCACCATGTGGTAAGACGAGTAGGATTCTGGACCCCGCCCACAGAAGGGGTACAAAAAAGCTGTGGAAACAGAACATAGATGTGACCCGACCCGAACTGAGCCGACCTGAGCCGATCCAACCCGATCCGAGCCGAGCGGTGGAAAAGAGGCATTACAGTACTTTCATCATATCTGCATGCTGATCCACAATACAATAAGTTAGGATAACTAAATGTACGTATCGAAACAATACTGAGGTTGAATGAGTTAGCTGCTGCCATTAGCATCACGTCAGCTGTAGGCCGGAAAACGGTTTTAGCCTGTTGTAGATAATATCATGGCATTTGCGCTATCACATGTTACCTTTTTGTTATATTTCAGCTCGTTTGGCTGGTAACAAACCCATATAGATTCTGCTCTGCTGGCGGCAAAACAAGGAGGCAGATGAAAGCTTGCTGAACTTTATTCCTCTTGATGGCAACGACAACGCACGAACTGCACAGCTACAGGCTCTCAAGCTAACACACACACACTCTCTTCTTCTACCCGCCCCTCTCGTAGCTCTCTACCACCCTCTCTAGGTAAAGGCTGGGCCTGTAACACATGATTCAAGCAAAGACACTTACTTTTCAAGCAGAAATGTTGCTAACTCTGCATCGCTTTGCAATCCTTTGAGCACCCAAAGCTCTCGCTACCCACCTCCGCCATTTTGAAACAGCTACTGAGACGGGAACGTGCGCGGATGCGCGCAGCAGCTGGGAGAGGCGGGGGGAGGGCGGGGGGAGCTCGTTCATGAAAATAACTCTGTTTTTATTGGCTGGTTAAACACGGGCCGCTCTGGTTTTTATAAATGCTATTTTAACCACCGGGAGACGCCAGAGGAATATAGTATTTCTCAAAGATTACCTGTTTAACATCACTCTGTCAAAAAATAGTGACAGAGAGAAGAAATACGTTTATAAAAAAAGCTACATACTGAACCTTTAAGAATGCACCAGCATATTAAAGAGTGACTACTCATGCAAATAACAAATGATCATAAAATGACAAGAAGTTATTCTTTTGATATATATGTTATATCTAAATTAGAACAAAGTAAAAATAATAAGAGTATCTTGTGATAAAATCAGTGTTCTGTGTTTCACTGAGATATTCAGTGAAAAGTGTTTTAATACAGTTTCCAGAGAGACAAAGGTGTATCATTACATTTAAAATTATAATCTTACTGACTCCTCTTTTTTTTTTTTTTACCTCTTTGTGTTTCATTTCCAGTCTGGGACAGAGATAGCAGCTGTCTTCTTCCTCTTCAGGGAAATCCACCAGATCACCTGCAGCTAAGAAGTCTGATGACTGAACTCTGAACTTTTCCAGGGACCTGTCCCACCTGGGGGAGCAGGTCCAAGAAGAGGTTGTGAGTAATGAGGACAAATACAGCCACACTGCTGCTAGTTGTTGTTTTTTAGATGATTTTCTCCACCGCTGGAGATATTCACTGCAACTAGATCTGTGCTTTTAGCAGAAAATGTGGACAAGTTGATATTTTTGGAAAAAAATTAAAACTTGATTAGTTAGATTGTAAACGGTCTGTTGCTGCTCATTGTTCTGGTTCTGACTGTTATTGTATTTCTTAAGATTTTTATTATTGTTAGTTTAGTTTATTTATTGTAAAGAGTGCCGTTTATCTAAAATGTCACCCAAATGGGCTGCTTTTATTTATTTTTATACAAACGTATTACTTGGCATATTTTCAAAATAAACATTTTGTAAGTCTTTATTTTGTCTTTTTTTGTACCCAAAATTAACCGAACCGAAATGTGATTTTAGTGTACCGTTACACCCCTAGAAGATGGTGATTGTGAGGGTAAAAATGTGTGTGTGTGTAACATTGTCTTTATTGTACATGTTTTTCAGTGGTTCCTGCCTCTGTTTAGAGCTGATTAAGAAGAAGAAACTCCTCAAGACTGAAGGCCTAATGTTGACCAGCAGGACCCAGAGCCTCTTATCACAAAGTGGAAGAAAAGACCCTTAGACCATTCTGGTGGGTGACCAACTTAATATGGAGGAGACAGATATCAGATTTTAGGTCACTACAGTTTCTTTAAAGAGTGAGGAGGATTAAAAAAACAATTTACCAGGAACCCAGATTTAAAGCCTCTCAAAGGCAGTTCCATTTCTTCAAAGACTGACGTTAACGAGGACGATGAAGAGGATGGTGAAATGACCAATCCTGACTCTCTATTAAAGAACTCATCAGACTCTGAATCAGAACATAAAGACAGTATGAAAGACTGGAAGGAGAGCAGGGCTCCTGAATCAGAGGTAAAAACTGTCAACAAATCTTTGAGCTGCTCTGAGTGTGGTAAGCAATATGTCAGTAACCGGACTCTTCAAAGACACATGGTAAGTCATTCAGGAGTGAAGTCTTCAAGATGTCTGCTTGATAAGAAATGTGTTGGAAAGAAGAAAAATGTAGAATCACGCATGAAAGACCAGGCAAGGCCAAAATTAATAAGCTGTGATGACTGTGGTATAAGAATTACTTCCAAATCACATTTAAACTCACACATGAGAGTCCACACAGGAGACAAGCCGTTTCCTTGTGATCTTTGTGGACAAAGATTTAGTCGGAAGGACCATTTAACCAATCACATGAGAGTCCACACAGGAGACAAGCCGTTTCCTTGTGATCTTTGTGGAGAAAGATTTAGTCAGAAGGCAAATTTAAACTCGCACATGAGAGTTCACACAGGAGAAAAGCCATTTCCATGTGAACTTTGTGGACAAAGATTTAGTCATAAGCCATATTTAAACTCACACATGAGAGTCCACACAGGAGAAAAGCCATTTCCATGTGAACTTTGTGGACAAAGATTTAGTCATAAGGCAAGTTTAAACTCACACATGAGAGTCCACACTGGAGAAAAGCCGTTTCCATGTGAACTTTGTGGACAAAGATTTAGTCATAAGACAAGTTTAAACTCACACAAGCGAGTCCACACAGGAGACAAGCCGTTTCCATGTGAATTTTGTGGACAAAGATTTAGTCATAAGACAAGTTTAATCTCACACAGGAGAGTCCACACAGGAGACAAGCCGTTTCCATGTGAACTTTGTGGACAAAGATTTAGTCATGAGGCAAGTTTAATCTCACACAGGAGAGTCCACACAGGAGACAAGCCGTTTCCATGTGAACTCTGTGGACAAAGATTTAGTCAGAAGACACATTTAAACAGACACATGAGAGTCCACACAGGAGACAAGCTGTTTCCTTGTGAACTTTGTGGACAAAGATTTAGTCATAAGGCAAGTTTAAACTCACACATGAGAGTACACACTGGAGTGGAAACTTTCTACCAGAAAATATTAAAATAATTATTATAGGCCATGAGATGCAACTGGTGTTTTAACACCCAAATAAAATTAATTTTGATTTTGTAAAATATATTCTGTAACAAGAAAGTTCATTCTCTGGCTACAGCAAACTGGTTGGTCCACTTAAGTTGTTTACTTGGTGGGTTAACTTCAGTGTGCTTTGGACTACTCTGACTGACGAAGCCCTCTGGAGTGAGGGTGAAACGTTTCTACAAAAAAGAAACTGTCCAGATGAACTGATTGAGAATGAGCGGATATTCTGTAACCATTGTTGAGCAAGTTCCTAATCTATGATTTACTCCTGATTTCTCAAGAATACTTTAAAAACAAACTAATTAAACCTTAGATCATCAAAGTCAAAAGTCAACTTTATTGTCAGAACTGCAATATGTACAGGACATACACAGGATTCAAATAGACCTTTTACCAGTTGACGTCATCGCGCATGCGCACTCGCATTTTTCGAGAATCAACCGGAAGCTAGGGCACGCAACTTTAGTGTTGTCGTTACTGCCAACGGTCGC
>JBBPBX010026721.1:27676-37881 GCA_038048925.1 Garcialebias charrua | reverse complement strand
TATATCTGTCCCAAGTCAGCGTAAGTGACGTAACAGCCATTGAGCTCACACTGGTAGTTCAGCTGATAGCCATGGGTCTGCTTGTGAGTAACAAGTCCATTAGATGTCTTAAACTGTGCACCACAACCTACAACCACACATATGTAAGGCCGATCACCATAGTGAACCTTTCTATGCTTGCGGTGATGGTAAGCTGAGGCAAAATGACGTCTGCAAAACACACACTTTTGTCGCTTGTCTCTTACTTGATGAAAATATTTCACATTCTCATCTCCTATGTGGTCTGATCTCAAGTGGACATAAAGGTACTTGGAATGTTTAAAAGTCCGAGTGCAGTTGGTTCCTGGGCAGGGATACTCCTCTCGGTTCTGCAGTTTGAAGTGTCTGTCCATGTAATCGAACGTCACATGCTCGTCATCGTCTGCATGCTTCTCTTTTAAGGTTTGGGTTTGCTGTACGATGTGCTGCAACACCTCAGGATCATGTGTGCATTTGTAATACAACATCAAGGAAGGATCAACGGGAATCTCGCCAGGTTCAATATCATCCTCCTCTTCTGTCTGTTTTGGTACATTCTTGTTTTTTATCACGTTTTTTGAAAGATGGATTTCATTTTGAATGTGCTTTCTCATGTGGAGAACAAGGTCTTCTCTGTCCTTAAACTTTTCTAAACAAACAGGACAGGGGTGACTGTCCTCCTTGATATGTGTTTTGGAGTGGTGAATGATTTGTATGTCTGTAATTGACCTTTTGCATATCTGACACCAAAACGTTGGCCTTGGTAGTCCATTTCCTTCCTTCATGTAGTAAGAGAACGGTTTGTTATCTTGATGATCATCAATATCAAGTCCTCCATTTATCCTGTTTTGGTGCTCAGAATCTACTTTAATTGCATCTCCCTGCAGCTCTTGTTGATCAACCTTCTCTTGTTTGTCTACCTCCTCTTCATCTTCTTCCTCTGACTCTGGTCTTAAGCCAAGAAGGGATATGCAGTGATACTTAAGTGTTTTCCAGTCCCAAAATTCGGGGTCAAAAGGCCAGTAAGCTTTTAGTGCTAGTAACAACTCACAGCGTAGTGAATTGGGAATGACTTCATTTTCCTGGTCATATTTTTGGTCTGGGCGTAAGTAGAGCTCCTCGAGACAGGTGAAAGCTTCCTGGCTGGAGCCAATGAGGAACTCTGTGAGCTGACAAGCACGCAATACTTCAAGATCGCTTGGAAGAAGGCAGGACACTGTTTTACATACAGACGTTCTTGTTTCCGAGTCTTCTTGCTTTGGAAGTTGTAGAGCTTTGACACAAAGTTCAACTGAGGCAGGTACCCCCTGGTTTTCTGCCTAAAAAAAAGAAGAGTATTTTATTATCACTGATTATATTGCCCTTTTCTGTGTCCTGTTAAGCACATTCATGAATATGTGTTATCTAGACTGCTAACCTAATGACATTCAACTTTGTTTTGTAAATGTGGGTGCAAATAAGGGCTGGCAGTCCCTTAGTGCATACAGTTTATGTTAAATATGCTAACACATGAATTTTTTAATTTAATGTCAAAAGTTGACAATGTTATCTAGACTCACCTCTGTCTGAATAACACGGACCAGGTAAAGTAAATGTTGGACAGTTTTGGCAATGGCACCAAGCTGAAGGCAACGCTCCAGAAGAGACATCAACGAGGGGTCCAGTTTCTTTTGAAGTTTACTCCACAGCAACATCAAGTCCCTTTGGATAGTAAGTGACAAAAATATTTACACATTAATGTTTAGCTGAAGAACAAAACAATTCAATTTATTTAACATCAGCAGTCACCATCAAAACTTTTATTTTTCTGATACCTAAGACTAAGTTCCATTCTTCCTGTGAATGCTGCTTTATGTCCTAAAACATAACATAAAATTTTTAGCTTTCTACTACTCCATAAGTTTGGAACAGAAAAGGGACAGTTACTGTATATGTACTAATAACTTTAACCTGCCAAAATGAACTCATTAACCTGAAAGACCTTTCTATGAACCGGACCTTCGAAGCCCATTTTAGGGTCCTTAGCCCCCAGTGTTGACAATGGCTCTTGGCTTGAACAACACAGTGGGTATTAGCATTAGAATTATTGTAGGGGGGCATATTCAGGGTATATACAGAAATTCTTGCGTTAAATTTAATACCTTTTAATACCTTTTTAATACCATCACAATATTTTTCAATACCATCACGACACTGAGCTGCAACCACAGCGGCAAACTCTTGTACTTCAGCTCAGAGCAACTAATTGTAAAGTGATAGATTACTGTGATTTTCTTCCTAAACTTTGGTAGTAATTGTAGTTTATAACAATTACTGGATACATCAAGTTCGTTCTTGCCTCAATAAAAGCACTGACCTATTTGTTATTTAACCTTCCTAGCGGGTCGAGATCCCGCACGCACTTATGATGTTAACGGGTCAGTTGTGACCAGTCTTAAATCAGCCAAAAAATGCCCTCAAAACAGTGTTTTTTTTAAAGAAGTATTAGAACACATCTCTAAAATAACATATGTATGACAAAGTTAGTGAGGTCACAGTGTGTTTATGATTTCAGTTTTGACACTGATTATTGGTTGATAGTCTTATACCATAACTGGGTCACAAATGACCCCAGTGCGGCAAGTGCGTGTTGTTTTATAAAAAATAAATTTAAATTAAATTAAAAAATTTTTTTTTATTTAAATAAAGGTTCCAGACAAAGTCAAAAAGCCTTGATGCAAAAAAAATATTTAAAAGACAGTATCATTGATAGTCTTATACCATAACTGGGTCACAAATGACCCCAGCGCGGCAAGTGCGTGTTTTTTTTATAAAAAATAAAGATTAAATTTAAATTAAAAAAAAATTATTTATTTATTTAAATAAAGGTTCCAGACAAAGTCAAAAAGCCTTGATGCAAAAAAAATATATTTAAAAGACAGTATCATGATTTAAAATTTAAAACGGGTCACTACGGACCCCAACACCGTAGGAAGGTTAAATCCAATCCAAGACAAAAAGTTATTTAATTGTTCCCACACACAGCACATCTCTAATGGCAAATGAAAAACTGTAAACTTGAAAAGAGAACAGTTTAAAATAATTCAACACTGAAAACATGATGCACAATTCAAAAAGAGAGGGAGAAAAATAATAACTACTGTATTTTTCAGCCTGTAAGTCACAGTTTTTTGCATAATTTACATGCCCTGCGACTTATAGGCACAAGTGACATATTTATGGATTTTCCCCCATATTTATAAACCATTTTTTGACTGAGATATGACCGTTTCCATTCATTCTGACTGGGGGAAAGAAAAAAAAACAGCAGTACTTGATGGCAGCAGAGTAGTAACAGGTGTATGGCATGAGGTTGGCTGTTGTATCATGTAATAGGAAAACGTGACTACAGGGAGTCCCCGACTTACGAGCGAGTTCCGTTCCTCCGACTATCTCGTAAGACGAAATCTCGTACGTCGGAACACGAAACACGTGTTCTCGTAAGTCCGGATTTTCGGTCGTAAGTCGGAAAATTTATGCTAGCGCTACTACGAACACTCGTTGTTCACCACAAACGTTCATACTAGTTCATAAACATGCTCAGAAACTTGTTTCCAAACGGTTAGCTAACACACTTTCATCTAAAAACACATAAAAGTGCTGTATTTTTTGTATGTTCTTTACAAATTTACTGTTCGTTAGTGAGCTCGTAAGTCCGGAACCTCGCAAGTAAGAGCGCTCGGGGACTCCCTGTATAATGACAAATTCAAAAATGTTCAAGACAAAAACAACTGGACTTTATTTATTATACTATACTTTGTAATTTATTGTTTTTTTTTCTTGCCCTTTTTAGAATTTACCATGTCCTGGTTGACTAAGAATCTTCACCATCTTTTAATGACTCAATCGGCCTGCCATATTCTCCCCACCTTCATTCTGCTCTCGGCTTGGATCTGTCAAAACATCTGCAACACCCCAGTAAATTTGACCATTAAAGTGCATTTATTAAGCAAATGATAGACTGAGACACACCTCTGCTATAATTTCGAGCAAACGAATAATTGTTTAGGTGCTTTTCTTGTTAAAATTTCGGAGAAACGAGCTGCGTTCCTCCTTCCTGGTTCTCGTACTGTGCGCGTTCACGGAGCACCGAGGCAGCAAAACTATTTTTAAATAAAGCTGATTTGACCATTAAAGTACATTTATTAAGAAAACGTTAGACTGAGACACACCTTTGCTATAATTTCGAGCTGACAAATAATTAAGGTGCTTTTCTTGTTAAATTTCGGAGAAACGAGTCGCGTTCCTCCTTCCTGTTTCTTTTTTACAGACATGACAATAAGCCTCTCGGCTGTTGGCTGAAGCCAGTCTCTGAATCTGGCGTCCTCTCACCAGAGGTCTGAAAACTTACATTTCCCCATGACGGTTCTGGAAGCTCTGTCGGCCCTCAGCCGGCTGTAGGCGCGAATGCAGACCGACGATACGACGTCATTGATTTAGCTTACCGGTAGGTCCTACTCAAACATAAAATTAGAAAAGATAAATAAATTCACAGGATTTTTTTCGCCGATAGAACGGGAAAAATATAGTTGTGTAGGTTTAAAAAAAGAATACCTCGTCAGATGACATTTATTACTTTTTAATGGCCTAAATGTGTTAATTTTATTTACTACCTTTTACAACACCGCAGATACCCTCATATTGGTGCAAGGTCTGTGAGGTCCTCCCCCATAACATTTTGAATAAAGTAGCTGCTATTTCCTGCATTCTGGTGTATCTTAACAGGTGTTAAAACATCTATGTTTACTTACATAAGTAAATCCTTGATTCAATAACTGTTTTCGAAAACATGGCACAAGAAGTAACTAAGCTTTTTGTTTGTCTTTAATTCAATTAAATTTTTCTACCTAACACAGGAAGCTGTTAGCTCTGGAAGCAAGCTGTTAAAACAGCTTTGGACACAAAGACCCTCGTCACACATTTCAAAAAAGCAGGTAAGATACATAAAATCTTGTATTCTCTTAAATAATTATAAAATATGATAAGTGAGATAAATAAAAAATTGAGCTACCGTACTGTAATTTACATTTGCATAGGTCACATTTTCTTGACTTAATTTCAATTGTAAATCTCTTCTTTTTGATAAAACATTTTGTTCCAGAAGAAAGGCCAGCAAATTGTAGTTTGTAGTCACTGTAACCCTGTTCTGACTTGTGCACTGTCTTCATTCAATTTTAGGTTACAAAAAGGCACTGGACAGGTCACTGTAGCAGGCTGTGGAGAGACGAGGTAGAACACCAGACCTGCAATGCTCCAGTCTGTAAATGATGCTTGAAGTCTGGTAAGCTGCACGACATCCTGCTTCACCAAAATGAGCTCATTACCTCAACTTCTCGAGGATGTTGTCCAATGTATAATAATGACTTTAAGCATTTTTATTTGTTGAGTTCTCTCGCTTGGTACCGGTACACTATTTTTCTTTTTTTCATTTTCATTTTTTTTTTTTTTTAAAGGTGGAGTCTGCAGTTTCTGTAGAACATCAGCACTTAGAAAAAATTTCAACAAGCAAAGCATTCTGATCCCTCCCCCTCAGAGCCATATATGGCTCTGCCCCCTTGTGGTCTGTTAAAATTCAAATTCAAGCTCTGTTTTTATTGGCTGATTCGAATTCAAGCTCGGTTTTTATTGGCTGGTTACAAACTTTGTTTTTATTGGCTGGAAAATGGCGGGTCACTTTTTCTTTTTAGAAATGCTTATTTACCACCTGGAGAAGCAAGGGGACAATATTTTTTTTTAGTTTTTTTCAGAGATTACCTCTCTAACATCAATCTAGTGACAGAGTGAAGAAATATGTTAAAAATATATTGTTAGAAAAGTTACATATAGCAGCTTTAAGCAATTTGAAACATGACAGTAATGTCACAATTTAAAAGGAAAATATTGCTCAATAAATTAGTAAAATGCAACTTTTATTAGTTGTTTGGGTTCTTTCATCTAAGGTAAACATGGTGTGACCCACGTACTGTTGTTACTTTTGTTTTTACTGTAACTGACCTTCAAAAGAGCTAGAAGCAGGGACTCAGCAGCTGATTGCCGCAAAAAAAATTATAGGAACTAAAGGCAATGTATAATTTGTTTTGTGACCATTAGTGAAGGTTTTTGTTTGGATTAAGACAATAAATGCCTCTCTATTTCACCACAATGAACTGTTCATGTTGCCAAATCTTTTGAAATAAAACTGCAGAACACAAAGTAATTTAAAAAGGAATGGGTAGAAGATTAAATGAAATTCAATGCATTTCCTAAAAATTAAATGAGAAGAAAAAAAAACAGGAGCAGGAGTCATTTTACAAAGAGTGGGACAGGACAGTTTTTTTTTTTTTTTACTCTGGACCAGGAGTCCAGAGTAAAAAACGGTACGGTCCCCCTATTCAAAAAAGGGGACCGTAGGGTGTGTTCCAACTATAGGGGGATCACACTCTTAAGCCTCCCTGGTAAGGTCTATTCAGGGGTTCTGGAGAGGAGGGTCCGTCGGATAGTCGAACCTCGGATTCAGGAGGAGCAGTGTGGTTTTCGTGCTGGTCGTGGAACACTGGACCAGCTCTACACCCTCAGCAGGGTCCTGGAGGGTGCGTGGGAGTTTGCCCAACCAGTTTACATGTGCTTTGTGGACTTGGAGAAGGCATTCGACCGCGTCCCTCGGGGGGTTCTGTGGGGGGTACTCCGGGAGTATGGGGTACCAGGCCCATTGATATGGGCTGTTAGGTCCCTGTACGACCGGTGTCAGAGCTTGGTCCGCATTGCCGGCAGTAAGTCAGGCTCGTTTCCGGTGAGAGTTGGACTCCGCCAAGGTTGCCCTTTGTCACCGATTCTGTTCATAACTTTTATGGACAGAATTTCTAGGCGCAGCCAAGGTGTTGAGAGGATCCGTTTTGGTGACCTTAGAATCGCTTCTCTGTTTTTTGCAGATGATGTGGTCCTACTGGCTTCATCAGTTCGTGATCTACAGCTTTCGCTGGAGCGGTTTGCAGCCGAGTGTGATGCGGCCGGGATGAGGATCAGTTCCTCCAAATCCGAGGCCATGGTCTTGAGCCGGAAAAGGGTAGCATGCCCTCTCCGGGTCGGGGAGGAGGTCCTGCCCCAAGTGGAGGAGTTTAAGTATCTCGGGTCTTGTTCACGAATGAGGGAAAACTGGAGCGTGAGATCGATAGGCGGATAGGTGCAGCGTCCGCAGTGAAGCGGGCGCTGTACCGGTCTGTCGTGGTGAAGAGAGAGCTGAGTCGAAAGGCAAAGCTCTCAATTTACCGATCGATCTACGTTCCCACCCTCATCTATGGTCATGAGCTTTGGGTTATGACCGAAAGAACAAGATCTCGGATACAAGCGGCTGAAATGAGTTTTCTCCGCAGGGTGGCTGGACTCTCCCTTAGAGATAGGGTGAGAAGCTCAGTCATCCGGGAGGGACTCGGAGTAGAGCCGCTGCTTCTCCACATCGAGAGGAGCCAGTTGAGGTGGCTCGGGCATCTGGTTAGGATGCCTCCTGGACGCCTCCCTGGTGAGGTGTTCCGGGCATGTCCCACCGGGAGGAGACCCAGAGGAAGACCCAGGACACGCTGGAGGGACTATGTTTCTCGGCTGGCCTGGGAACGCCTTGGGATTCCCCCGGAGGAGCTGCTCCAAGTGGCTGGGGAGAGGGAAGTCTGGGCCTCCCTACTTAGGCTGCTACCCCCGCGACCCGACCTCGGATAAGCGGACGAAAATGGATGGATGGATGGATGGATGGATGGACCAGGAGTGGGACAGGACAGGATTTTTTCTGTGGGACCAGGACAAGACAAGAGTGACAATTCACTCCCGTGTTATCCTCTAGTACAGACACAGAACTTCCCTGCATGCAATGCATTTACAGATCAGTGGTTCCATTTCATCCCTCCTGACCGCCAAGGGCGGTGCTTTCAAGCACGAATGAGCATTCTTGCGCATGCGCAGGTCGAGTACAAATGACAACAACGTCATCCCGTGACCTGCCGGGGACCCGTGTGACTCTATATAGGCACGTCACATCCGGGACCCAGTCCCTCAATCTTCTCGCAAAGCAAGGATTCTGAGGGACTAAGCACCCTGGCGGTCATCCGGGATTCATAGAACCGTAGTTACAGTAGTAACTTTCGTTCTGATCTGTAAATGCATCCTCAAAATGAGCTATAAACAATGATCATATTTTCAATTTGTGATTTTAGTTTTATAAAACCAATTTTTCCTAATCAACAAAGTAAAACAAATTTCCAGGTAATTATATGTTTTTCTTTCAACGTGTACAGTATAGTTGGGTTGTTGTTGTGACAATATATCTTAGCTTGGTAAATGAGATTTTTTTTTTGTGCTGACTCAGTTTTTACTGTTTATGCGAAGGAGGTCATTATTCCTGAGACCTACCCAATATTTACAGTTTCAACATTACAGTCAAAACACTGCAAACAAGGCAAGCGTGCCATATGACCAGCTTTGCTTGAATGCAACCAGAAACAACCATCATGCCATACAGCAAATTATGGAAAAACACCACAAATCCAAGCTGATCAACTCACCATGTGCAGTAAAGACTCTGCTGCTGCAGCTGCTGTGTTAGGTAAGTTGTGCACAGGATGAAGGCTGTATTCTCCTCGCCCTCTGTATCTAAATTAGATGTGATCTCCAGTACATCCTTACAGTCTAGTCGAGATATCTGAAAGGATAAAAAGCAAAGTTCAATGCACTGAAAACAAATCCCGGAACATTTTCAATCAAAATGTGGAAAACAAAACAAGTGAATAGGGGTGCACCGATAAATTGGCCGGCCGATTGATCTGCCCAATATACTTAATTTTGGGTGATTGGCGATTGCCCATTACTTACATGAGAAACCAATATTATCCACTGATCGATCGTATCTGCCTCCGCAAAAGTCTGAAAATCCGCCACTGTTCACTTTTGCTCTGCTGTGAGAAGAGGGCTGACTAACAGACCCGCCCACCAGATCATGTCTGCACATACCATACCCATACCATTTTATTTATAGAGCACTTTAAACAGCGACAAGGCCAACCAAAGTGCTGTACAAACAAACAAACAACAGGCAACACACAGAATGAAGTACAAAAAATAGACATAAGAACATTGCAGATCATAAATAAAACTACCAAACACCGATCAGCTGGTGTTGAAAGCGACAGAATAGTAATGGGTCTTCAGACGGGATTTGAATACCGAGAGGGAGGGGGCCTGTCTGACGAGCAGAGGTAACTCGTTCCAGAGTCTTGGGCCTGCTACGGAGAAAGCCATGTCACCTCTGCGTTTTAAGCCCCCGGCATAGCTCTGCGTTGGGCCGAACACCGCTCGATGCCGTGCGAACGCCGCGGCACAAGACTTCGAACGCGGGCGTGAACGCGCCAAGCTCAAATTTTACGACCGCTTACGCGCGCGCGTTGTCTCACAATAAACTGCCCGGCGCCGGACTGTTTTGTATGAGACACAAATGTATTAAATTCCTCTTCTTCATCCCTGATCTGGACTTTTTTTTTTTTTTTTTGCCAAAAGTCAAGTGATCGCTTCCTCCTCCGTTGACTCCATGAATGAAATGATGAGAAATGAATGAATTTGTCACGAGCGAATTAAACTCATGTCCAACGTGGCTGCGCGAGGTTCTAAATATTTCCTGGTGTTCTGGTGTGCTGGACCAGCGCTCCCTGTTTTTATTTTATTTTTTAGAACTTTTTATTAACATATAAACACAGAAAAACGCTGCGCAGCCCGTGCCTTTTTTTCCCCGACCCGACCTGTCAATCAATTCAGTAGGCGTGTCAGCAAATGACCAATCAGCGACCTCAATTTGTCCCGTAGGTAAACGCGCCGCCCTTCTTCTGCTCAAATGACGTCAAGTATTTGGAGCGAAAACGTTGGAGCTTCACGCAGAGCTATGCTGTGAACTGCCTGCGCGCAGCACGCGCGTCGAGCGGCGTTCGGCCCAACGCAGAGCTCTGCCGGGGCCTTAAGACGAGTCCCTGGGACTGTCAAAAGTACCTGGTCCGCTGACCTCGGAGCACGTGGTGGGGCATATGGGTGTATCAAATCAGAGAGATTGGCAGAGGCAAGACTGTTCAGCGATTTGTAGACATAGGAGGATTTTGAACTGGATACGAAGATGAACCGGTAGCCAGTGCAAGGAGGCC
>JBBPBX010026721.1:17185-27245 GCA_038048925.1 Garcialebias charrua | reverse complement strand
ATGCACCTATAAGGCCGTTCGAAGACCCCGAGCACATGAAGAACATCATTGCGCTCACGTTTGATTACAGAGGAGGCGGAGGGAGAGGCGCTAACCGCATCTTCTTCAGCGACATTCACTTTGGAAACATCCAGCAGATCAGCGACGATGGATCTGACCGCAAAACGATAGTAGAGAGTGAGTTTTCACGCTTGGGGTTTTTATGTCAACTCAAAACACAGCCTCGGTTTATCTGCTCTGTTTTCCCTGCTCCCTTCAAATACCGTTTTTTTATTTATTTTCTTTTGGTAAACAAAATATAAAACCAGCTTCAAGAATCCCTCCTGGTGGGAAATCTTCCTGGAGGACAAACGTTTTCAGATTTTTCACCAAACCTCCCACTTGTCTAAACAGAACCAGGAAGAACAGAGCGCACGTCAACATAAACAGGTCTATAGATAGACGGGCCTTCGTTGACCTTATCTGGGTATAACAAAAGACATGTGCAGTGTTAATGTTTTACCACCTTTGCTTTAATCTGTTTTACAAGGAACAAAAGACATGTGCAGTGTTAATGTTTTACCACCTTTGCTTTAATCTGTTTTACAAGGAACAAATAACATGATTCAGAGCTTTTTCTCCTACTGTGCCTGTAAAGCAGCAACTCCCAGGGCAAACATTGTGATCCCCTTGCATAACCTCGTGTTCTCGTTGAGCAGGGCAGTGCTTTTGATCAAATGATTTGCAGGTCGTTTAGTTTTCACGAGGCAGTGTGTTCCAGTATTAGTGTCAGGCAGCAGACAAAGCCAGAGTGATGTTTGTTCTTTGTCTTTTCCTATGAAAGAGCCACAGTATATCCTGTCTGAACTTTTGGGACATGAGCACATAAAGGATGGGGTTCATCACTGTTGATGAGGTTGCCATGAACCGTGCAAACACGCTGAAGGCGCCGTAACGAGGTGACGCTCCGGTTGCTCCTGAGTTTTTATCCGCCAGTAAGGTCAGTGTGAGTCCGTAGGAGGGCAGCCAGCACACGGTAAAGGCCAAAACTAACATGGCTGTCGTCTGAGTCACCTTACTCTGATAGCGCTCTACTTGAGGGGCCCTGCCGACATGTTGACCCCTACATAGGAACACAAAGATCCCTCCATATGCCACTGCAATGGTAACCAATGGAAACAAGAAGGCTGCGTGGAAGTGAACCAGTCCGTAGATCATCTGGTCTCTGTGAGACAGGAAAGCAAAGCAAGTGAGGCCATCGGGGGGTTGTCGCGGGGTTCCCACAGAGCGGAAAACCAACTGGGGAGCACCGAGGCAGGAGGCTGGAACCCAGAGCAGCCCAGCCGCTGCAGACACATTGCGAGGGGTGAACAGCCTGTACGCCCTGTCAGGCTTCACCACAGTCAGATATCGAGACACAGCCAGCGTGGCCAGAGTGAAGGCGCTAGCTGAAGAGCAAGTGGATCCCAAGAAGCTCACCAGACGACACATGAAGTCCCCAAAGGGCCACTCCTGCATGGCTATGGAGGCAGTCTGGAAGGGAAGTGTAGAGAGGAGGAGTAGATCTGCAGCGCTCAGCGCCACCAGGAGGATGTCCGTCCCTGTTCCGGTCAAAGAGCCTTGGGAAGTTCGTCCAGTAGGTCTTACCGCTCTCCTCCATCGTCCACACAAGATCACCATCACCATGGTGTGACCGGTGACTCCCAGTGTCAAAATCAGAGCGTCTAGTACTGGGACAAGGATCTGTTCCACGTTGGCCCTCCCAGTGTTGCTGCTGTTCCCTAGCAGATCCTCTGAACCGGTCGATTTCAGCATCTTGTCCTCAATCCAAGTTAGAGCAATGCTGTTGAAAAGCAAGTGCCATTTGTTTGGACAATTGGCTCACCCAGTCATAAACTGCTGATAATACACATAGGAATGATTTGTCATAGTGCGGGTCGATAGCACTGTTTCACAGAATAACATCACACAGATTTCCTGGCATTTAACGTCAACAATGTCTGCAATTACAACAAATTATTTCCTCGTCATTTAAAAAAAGCATAATCTTTCAGTCACCATAATTGGTGCTTTTTATGAATAAAGTCTCATCAGTCCCTCCAGTCAGCGTCGTTGATGGCAAGATACTTCCAACTCTGTCCTTCCTTTTTGGATCCAATGACAGCAGAGAGTAGATTGTGACTTCCTGTCACCTGAAAGCATCTTCACATGAAAACTCAAGTCAGGCACATTAATCCACATTCATCCTTCTTCCTCCATCCAGGAGAGGAATCTCCCCAGAAACAGCAGACGGAGCAGGCGAACAGTTTGAGCGTAAGCGCGGAAGAAGACGAGTAAAATATAGGTGAACTCTGGACCGAGCGGCGCAGCGATGGGCTGGCCGGCTCTCTGTGGGAGGGTCTAACAAAACCCAACGTTGAGGTTTTCCCATGCTTTATGCCTGCAACGTTTTATCTGAACAATCTGCAGATTGTGTAGAAGGGCTGACCTCGATCTTGTATATGCAAAACGTGAACAAATACCAAAAGCAAACAAAAAAAACAGAGAGTGAAGTAGTGTTTGCCTTCAAAATCTGGGTAATTATTGACTGCAAGGCTGATAGCAAACACTGAACTGCACTCACACCTAGTTCAGGTAACAGCCATATATTTAGTGTCAGCACAGTCGTCATTAAGAGTCATAAATTGAGCTCATCTGTTCTATTGACAGCAATAAATTTACACAAACCTAGATAGCCTTTAGATCAACAGCAATGGCAAGATAAGGCGAAGAGGGAAGAGTTTGAACAGCGTGCTACAGATTTACAGCTCATTAACAGCACCCGAGAAAGAGGAAATGGAGGTGAATGGATTTTATGTTTATTGATTTTTATCGTGCTGTGATTTATGAGAAGCTGAGAGAGATTGTTTTTCGTGCGTTGCCAGTTTTTTACAGCTCATTAACAGCACCCGAGAAAGAGGAAATGGAGGTGAATGGATTTTATGTTTATTGATTTTTATCGTGCTGTGATTTATGAGAAGCTGAGAGAGATTGTTTTTCGTGCGTTGCCAGTTTTTTGCTTTATTCAGATTCTCCTAGCTCGCTCCACATAAATGCTGATTCACATCCGTAGTGTTGCACCAACGGTACAGGGGCACTGTTGAGCTTCTCACTTGGTGGTAAACCTCAGTTTTCTTTGGCTAGACGTGGGACAGAGTGAGATCATATCCAGTAACGGTAACAATAAGGTGACTGTTGTCGTTTGCTTATTTTTGGAGCGATCTGGCTCCTTTTGAAGCCCACGGGTGCACATATTTGTGTGGCTGTATTGTTTCTCAGCTGCAGGAGAGAGGTTTTCTGTCTCCTGCTGCAGAACTTGGTGTTTTTCCATCTTGGCTCGTTTTGAGTATGTTCTCTGGCCTCCTTGCAAGCAGGAACGTTGTACCCGTTTCAAAGCTGCGCAGCAGAAGAATGAAAAGTAATGCAAAAGCTGGTGACCTTTCCCTTGGCTAATTGCTGGCTAAATGCCATGAACTTCACACTGTGCTTTCTAAAACCAAACTGTCATGTCCAGCAGTCAGCCAACGCTTAACTGAGACCAGGCAAAGTCCAGCATGACTCAGAGACTGACGCGCTTCTTTCCCCTCTCGGTTCTGTTCCCATATTCTTTCTTTTTCCAGATGTGGGCTCGGTGGAGGGTCTGGCATACCACAGGGGCTGGGATATGTTATACTGGACCAGCTACACCACCTCAACAATCACCCGCCACACTGTGGATCAGAGCCGCTGGGGAGCCGTGGACAGGAACAACGTGGTCACCATGTCTGGAGACGATCACCCAAGAGCTTTTGTCCTTGACGAGTGTCAGAGGTCAAATCTGGTTCTGTTCATTTATATGTTTTTACTCATGTGTGCACCATGTTCCTGAAATAAAGCTGAAGTATGTTTGTGTCACTCTGCAGCCTGATGTTTTGGACTAACTGGAACGAGCAGTATCCCAGTATCATGCGCGCCACGCTGGCTGGCGCCAACGTCCTCGTGATCATCAGCACCGACATCAGAACGCCCAACGGCCTGGCCATCGACCACCGAGCTGAAAAGCTCTACTTCTCTGATGCCACACTTGACAAGATTGAGCGCTGCGAGTACGACGGCAGCCAGCGATACGTGAGTTTTGTTATCTCCTTCAATGCCACAATGAAAGACGGACCATTGCCTGGGTTTGTCTGTTAGCAAAATATCTCATAAACCAGTGGATACATTCTAATGAAACGGTCAGAAAGCAATCATTGGATGTACGCATACAAATCGTTAACTTCTTGAGCTACCTGTAACTTGATTTAAGATGGCTGCCACAACCAGCTAACATAGGTCAGGGTAGAGCTGTCATTTCTAACCCGGGCCCGAAGCCCGGGCCGAGCCATAACAATGTGGTGGTTGGGTGGTCCAGGTCAGTGTCGGGCTTTTGATTGTGTCAGCGGATGCACGCGGCTGACGGTCCAATTATATGGCCCAAGACTCTGGAACGAGTTACTGCTGCTCATCAAACAGGCCCCCTCCCTCTCGGTTTTCAAATCCCGGTTAAAAACTCACTACTACTCCATCGCTTTCAATGCCAGCTGATTTGTATTGGATCGTTTGATTTATGATCTGCAATGTTTTTATGTTTTTCGTGTTGTACTTCATTGTCTGTGTTGCCTGTTGCGTGTTTGTTTGTCCAGCACTTTGGTGTGGACTTGTTCCTGTTTAAAGTGCTTTATAAATAAAATGGTATGGTATGGTATGGTAACATGGCTTGCCATACAATCACCAGCTGCACACGGCCATTTGACCGCGCACTGACCAGCCTTGAAAGAGGTAATAAAAGAGTTCAGTTAAGCTTCAGATGGGACTGCCAGACAGCAACCCATCAAAGCCCAAATGGACCTTCTTTCAGCCGCTGCACTCAGCGGATGCTCGCGCCGACTACCCAAACAGGTGAGATCACAAAATATCCGACATGTCAGTGCAGGGTCCGTGTCTGAATAATGCAGAATGCAGGCAGAAGCAGGGATTTACGGTAGTCCCTCGCTACTTTGCAGTTCGTTTATAGCGGATTTGCTCTATCGCGGTTTTTCAAAATAAGATTGGACTTGACATAAAATTGGCTGATTGATGGATGAGCTGCGCAATCGGCATGACGTTTTTTTATTTTGCACCTGCTGCACATTTGTACAGCCCAGAGCAGCAGAAAAAGCTTCCTACTGCAGCTTTGTGCAGCCCTTACTGCTGCAGGATAAACTTCCTGCTGCAGTTAAACAGCTGATCAGATGTTCACCGTGCAGAGCTGAGAAGTGGGCGTGGCCAAGAGCGCTTGCGGGTAGCAAAGAGCAGAGGACGAAATAATGACCTGTGCTCTTTTAGAGCATTTAGAGTTTAGAAACATTGTTTAGAATATTGAAAGAGTGTGAGAAGGGTTTAAAACACTGTAATATATATCTATATAAATAATAAAATAAACTACTACTTACTACTTGTACTACTATTCTTACTTGGTGGTTTTTCACTTATCGCAGGTCTTCAGGGTACAGATCCCCCATGATAAATGAGGGACCACTGTAATGCGCTTTGTCGGACATGATTGGCAAACACCTGCTCAGCTCCAATCTTCTGCCCACTTTTATTCAGCCGCATGCGTCCACTGCCCATTAATAACTATATAAGTAGTCAAAGCTTAGTTAAAAATGTCGGGGGTGGGGTGTTCGGACCTGTAATTACTGTTAATTTGCCGGGTCATGGGGGTCGGAAATGATGGCTATGGGCTGGGGCCGGGTCATGTTTTTTTGGGCCCAAATGCAACTCTAGGTCAGGGTATATAACATAGTTGTACAGATATTAAGCTGAAATGTATTGTGGTGATAGATGGAGTCATTCCTAACACATACTCAGCAATAACAGATCATGCATAATGTTATTTTTAAGAGTTGAACTAAACTTTTGGCATGAATGTGCATTTCTTTTCATTTTTTTAATGAAATATTCAGAGAACAGCGTCTTGTATGTTTGTTTTTTTAAGTTATTTATGGGGTTGTGATTTCTTAAACACCTCTGAGTTACAGCTGCGCTTGTATTTCCCCCGGCAGATGGTGCTGAAGAATGAGCCGGTCCATCCGTTTGGCCTGGCCGTGTACGGAGACTACATCTTCTGGACCGACTGGGTCAGGCGGGCCGTGCTTCGTGCCGAGAAATACACGGGGGGAGACATGAAGGTGCTGCGTGCTGACATCCCCCAGCAGCCAATGGGGATCACCGCTGTGGCCAATGACACGAACAGCTGTAAGTTTTCTCACAGAATCAGGACTCGGGTGTTTGTGTGAGGTGCTGAAAGTGGTTGTTTTGTAAGAAGCTTTGACCAGAAAATTATGACTAATTTTAACTTTCACAATAATGTAAGGAATTATTTGAGATGGCGTTATATGCTCTGTTTACAACTGTGTGTATCCTGAACCAGTGCAGACTTGTATTATTGTCTCCTTTTCACATTTCCCCTCAAGTTTCCTAATTTATTGCACTTTTACAGCACTTTTACAGCTACAAACCGTGCAACTCAACTCCTGGTGACGTCGAGTCCCATGGAACGATGCATTTAGCTGAAGCAAAGCTGTTATTGAACTCATGCTGCCGTGTATGTTAGCTGATCTGGATGCACACGGATCAACATTTATCTAAAAACACGTTTAGAAACCGCAGGAGTCGAGCCAAAGTGGTCTACGAACAAGTAGTGAATTATAAACTAAAACAGAAAAAAAAGCCAAGTCATCTTGTGAACACAACAAACAACAACAAAACAGTATCTAAATTTAGAACCAAATATGAAGTATGCTATAGAACGAAGATTGAACAAAACAGAAATATTTAACTTACATTAAAAACAAGACCACAAGCCATTGCAAGGACTGGAAGATGGAATGATGTGTCAGCTTTCAGAAACAGAAGCCATTTTCTGCAGGTTTTTGTTCCTCACTGTTTTTTCCTGTTTCCGCAGGTGAGTTCTCTCAGTGTCGCATCAACAACGGAGGATGTCAGGACCTGTGTCTGCTGACCTCTGATGGAAGAGTTACCTGCAGTTGCCGTGGCGACCGGAAGCTTTTGGAAGACAACACCTGCACTGGTAATACAAGATTTTATCTGATGTCTCAATCTGGTCATCTGGACAGTTTCTTTTAGTCGAAACGTGATTATTGAGTATGAACTTTCTTACAAGATTTTATACTTGTTAAAAACCATAATTTAAAGATTATGTATTTTGGTTTGGTGTCTTTTTCTAGCAAAAAATGTTTGAGGCTAATGAGCCGTCACTGCTCTCTGTGCCTTAAACTGTTGGACTCTATTCAAAGATGTCTGCTGAAAACTTCTGATATCAATGAGAAGACACTTCTCTGCACAATAATTATGAAGAGACAGCATGAAAATAATAATAGTGTGAATCCATATGAAGCATTCACACTATTGTGATCCATTTTTATTTCCGTACATTTTTCGGCTCGATTCTCGTCACAAAAAAGTGCTCTCTCCTCTTCCACTTTAATTTAAACTTTTTTTTCTGCCTTTTTAGCTACTTTTCAGCTGTTTTTTTTTTTTCTCACTTCAGCTTTTTTCAGATAATTTCCACTTTTTTGTGTTCATTTCGGCTTCTTTCATCCTAATTGGGCAAACATGTTCTTTCTGCTTTCTTCTGCTAATTTAAGCTTTTTCAACATTTTCAGCTACATTTTTTTAAAAGTTTTGTTCATTTCAGCTGTTTCCAGATAAAGTCATTTTTTGTGGTAATTTCTGCTACTTTCAGCCTAATTAACTTCTCCTTGCTAATTTCAGCTTGTTACTGTATGCTCCTTTCATATTTTTTCTGCTAGCTTCAGCTTTTTCTGCTACTATTTAGCTGTTTCTATGCTAACTTTAGATTTTTCAGCTAATTCCACATTTTCTGAGCTCATTTTAGCTTTTTCTACTTCCTTCTGGTAGTTTAAGCTTCTTTCTGCCTTTTTAGTTACTTTTAAGCTTTTTGTGCTAATTTCAGTTTTTTTTTTAAGCTAATTTCCTAATTTTTGTGTTCTGCTTATTTAAACCTAATTATATACATGTATATAAATATGGTTCTTTCTGCTTTCTTCTGCTAACTTAGGCTGGGTCTTCTATTTCAGCTATATGTTGCAGCCGGTTTTTTATTTTATTTTTTTAGCTAATTTCAGCTGTTTTTCAGCAAGTTCTTCTGCAATAAGTATTCGCAGGAAATGCAATTTTCTAATTTATTTTACTTTTCTACAAAGTACATTATAATAATAATAATAATGAATTCAATTTATAACGCACTTTTCATTAGTGAAAATCTCAAAGTGCTACACACATTGAATGCTACACACATTCATACACCGGTAGCGGCAGACTACCATGCAAGGTGCTTTTCAGTCCTACCGGGAGCAACTCGGGGTTAAGTGTCTTGCCCAGGGACACAACGACACATGTTGTGCCCGAGATACACTCATGCGTCCTCACGATACGCCTATACGCAGCGTACGTACGCTGTGGCAAAAGCGTAGCCCCGCGTAGCCCCTCAGGGCACGTACGCGCAAAAGTTTTTTTTTACTACGCATACGCGATGCGCGGTGTCTGAACATAAACTTCCCCGGCGCCGGACTGTTTTGTATGTTACACAAATTAAATAAATTCCCCTTCTTTATCGCTGATCGGGCCTTTTCTTTTGTTTTTTTGCCTAAAGTCAAGTAACCGCTTCTTCCTCCGTTCACTCGATGATTGAAATGAATGAATTCAGGTCCTACCTGGGTGCGGCGATGTTTTAAATATCCCTGGTGGGCTGTGTGCTGCAGGAAAAGCACTCCCTGTTATTATTTTTATTTCTGAGAGAACTTTTTACAACATATATAGTAGAAACACCGCATGAACACCGCCGCGGTCTTCAAGGCGCTACATGAGCTGGCTGTCAATCATTTCAGTAGGCGTGTCAGCAAGTAACCAATCAGCGAGCTCAGTTGAGTCCCCTCCGTGTGCAGCTGCTCATATTACAACAAGGAGAACGCGAGCGTTTGAAAGCTGATAGTTTCTGACATATGCTGAAGCATATCAGCAAAACACATGCGCACAAAATGCGTGCGTATGGTGGCGTACCTGAGGACGCATGAGTGTATCTCGGGCTTAGTGTCTTGCCCAAGGACACAACGACACATGGTGTGGGGAACCGGGATTCGAACCGCCAACCTTCCGATCGGGGGACGACTGCCATTACCACTACGCCACGGCCGACATTGTAATGTCCAAATTGTCTATTTTCTGCTGGATATTATAAAGATATTCTTTGAATAGAAAACGTCCATTTTCTGTGAAAATACATATTGGAAGCTGAAGAAGCTGAAACTGAGGAGTTGAAGCTAAAACAAGCAGAACACTAGCTAAAAGTAAATATAGCATAAGGCTAGCTAAAAACTAAATGTAGCAAAAAGCTTGCTAAAAGCTAAAGTAATATTAGAAGAAAAATAGAGCAGGTACAGTGAAGCAGAATTTAAAGAGAATAATGCTTTTGAAATATCTATGTATGTTGAAAAACAGTCATAAATAATGAGAAATATTTTGAAAAGTACAAAAATTACGAACACCAGAATTCATACCACCCATCTCCTGAATGAACTGAACAATCTGAACAAGTCTTCTATACGTTCCTGCTTCCGTCTGCGCTCCTCAGGTGCAAACACGACCTGCAGCAGCATGGATGAGTTTGAATGTGGAAACGGAGACTGCATCAACTACACGCTGACTTGTGACGCCAAGGCCCACTGTAAGGACAAGTCTGACGAGAAGCAGTCCTACTGTGGTGAGGGAAATTTTAGGATGTAGAAAAAAAAAGATTTCTGTTTTATGTTTGCGTTGGTTGAAAAACTGAACATGTCTCCTGGTTTTCAGCCAATCGTGTGTGTAAGAAGGGCTACAGACGGTGTGTGAACGGACGATGTGTGGCGCACAGCTTCTGGTGCAACGGGCAAGACGACTGTGGAGACAACTCTGATGAAGTTTTCTGTAACAGTGAGTCTAGTCTCTTATATTCAAATATATA
>JBBPBX010026721.1:0-16878 GCA_038048925.1 Garcialebias charrua | reverse complement strand
TATATATACTGTATACTGTATATATATATATACGCAAATCATGCATATGTTTCTGATCTTTTGTGAAACAACATGAAAGATGTATATATATTCCAAAGTTACAAAAAACAGTTTTTTTTCCATATTTATATTGCAGCAGCATCTCTTTCAAGCTTCCATCTAAAGCCCCTCCTGCTCCTTTTCTTAGCGCCTGTGTCTTAGATTCAATTACTGTAAATGCAAGGCCGATTTGCTTTGTAATTTGAAACTAACCAAGTTGTTTTAGTTTAGTCATTCAAAGCTTTGGTTTGCAAAGACATTAATTCCTAAGACATTAATTCCTAAGACATTAATTCCTAAGACATTAATTCCTAACAACCAGATTAGCAACTCTTTATGCAACATGTTGTATTTTCACAACAAAAGCATTGACTGCACGCTGCATATTCATCACCCGCTGCTGGAAAGCAAAGATGGACGAACAGGATTTTACTTCTGAGTGTGTTTGTCTGTTAGCAAAATATCACCTGTACCACTGAATGAATTTTAATGAAACTCTTCAAAAGTAATCACTGGATGCACATCTGTAGCAGATTATGTGTAAAAGCCTATTAAGATGGCCATCACTTATGTTTTCTTTAGCAAACATAAAAATGGTTATAAATCAGTGAGTTAAGGAGCCAAGATGGTGTAGTGGCAGGGCTTCCGACTTGGGACCCGAAGGACGCGGGTTTGCGCCCCGGCCACTACACACCTTGGGGTGTCTATGAGTGCACACCTAATTCTCCAGCTCCCCGGGCGCTTTCTATGGCTGCTCACTGCACCACCTGGTGGTGGTTGGGTTAAATGCAGAGATGAATTTCGTCTGTGTATGGGAAACATACACAGATGACAAAAATGGACATTATTATTTTATGGATACTGATACAACATTTAAAGTGGTGGTTGAGTGTCATCCCCAATTTCATGTAAAACTGTAGCATGTAAGGCAGGCGTCAGATGTTGCAGAATCACATAGATCTAAATCCAACTCCTAAAATGAAAATAAGCATTTACCAAACCTTTCCCATTAACAAGCAATTAATATTTTAGGTATTGATTTCTCTGAACACCGTTTCTTTCTCAGCCACGTTGTGCTCAGCCGGTCAGTTCCAGTGCAGAGACGGAAGCTGCATCTCCAACTCCAGCAAGTGTGACCAGAAGGTGGACTGTGAGGACGCCAGCGACGAGATGAACTGTCGTGAGTTCAAATCCATCAGAAGGTTTCAGTTGAAATCCAAAAGCCAAGTCTTTGCTCAGAGTTTGTTGTGTTTGTCTCTTTATCAAGATCCCACGGACTGCTCCTCTTACTTCCACCTGGGGGTGAAGGGCGTGACGTTTCAGAGGTGTGAGTTCACCACGCTCTGCTACGCACCCTCGTGGCAGTGTGACGGAGCCAACGACTGCGGAGACTTCACGGATGAAAAAAACTGCGCGGGTATTTTTAACTCCACATCTACCGGCTGAACCCTAATGTTTTATCCTTTGAAATCTGGGAAACCATTTTTAAATAGTTATTTTGAGATAAGATAAGATATAACTTTATTGATCCCGCAGGAAAAAACCCAAATGTAACCGGCGCCAGACCTAGGGTTATCTGTGCCAGTAACATGTGACTCACAGGCCAAGAAGCGCTGTGGATCTGCGGTGCATTGGATTAGCATCTGTAACAAGCCAGCGCCATTTAATTTATGATAATGTCAAAAATATATTTATCTCAACTCGAAATATTACTTACAAAACAGAAGCAAAATAGACAGATTTCAATACTGGTCTATACACGGCTTTAGCATGAATAAGATACACAAGTGTACATAAAAAGGGAAATTATTATGTGCAAAATAAAACACAATTACAAAATACATCTAAACAAAAGATTAATAATTAGAAATCTAAATTAATGAGAACCAAAATAACAAACTTACAATTAAAACCTAGTACTAGAACTGCGACTTCAGCTCAAACCTTCAAAATATATTCTATTGGCACAACATGGCAGAAAGCAGCTTAACAAGATAACAGAACAAATGCTGCTCTCCAAAAGAGAGTTTATGATGAGCTCATTTCTACACTTTAGAAACAACAGAACTTTTTTAACAGCGTGAAACAGATTTACGGTACACATCTCACATGAACTCTATGAGATTAAAACCTCGGTTTTACTGAAACGCTCGGCAGAAACACACAGTTAAAGGTGCCATGTGTAGCTTTCTGTAGAGCGCAGAACTTAGAAATATTTTCAACGGGCAAAGCATTCTCATCCCTCCCCCTCAGAGCCATATATGGCTCTGCTCCACCTTGCTCTGCTGAAATTCAAATTCAAGCTCTGTTTTTATTGGCTGATTCAAATTCAAGCTCTGTTTTTATTGGCTGGTTACAAACTCTGTTTTTATTGGCTGGTTAACGGCGGGTCACTCTGTGTTTTTAGTGTTTTTATAAATGCTGATAGAGAAGCAAGGGGACTATAGTTTTTTTCAGAGATTACTTTGTCTAACATCAGTCTGTCAGTAGATAGTGACAGAGTGAAGAAATATGTTAAAAATATATTGTTAGAAAAGTTACAGACTGCACTACAAAGTTACATAGTGCAGCTTTAACTACCGATACATAACAAAACACTATATCTGCCGCAGTCATCCTAGAACGCAGAAAAGTAATTTCTCCGTCATTCAACTTTGTGTAAGCTTAAACTAGAGTTTAGAGGATGTTTTTCTTACAATACCGGTGGATCAGTGAAGGGAAAAAGTTGGATTAGCGTCTTTAACAAGCCAGCGCCATTTTATTTCTGATTCTCACTAAGTAGGGCTTGAAAAGAAACGAGCGCATGAGCGCCACCAACTGCTTTGGTGGAGTTTTAAAGCTAAGCTATCTTTTGGAAGAAAGAAAAACAAATCCCAAGATTCCAACAAATGTAAGTCAGGTTCTCTGGGCTGTTTCTTTTTGTTGAAACATTTTGTCTTTCGTCCAAAAGACTACATCAGTCCGAGGAGCCACATCAAACTCAGTCTTATAAAAAGCACCTTCACATAGTGGGTCAACCAGTTTGATTGTGCTATGACGGTTTCTGGAGTCTACCCTCTCCCCCGCTGACTCGTTTGAGGCAGTCATGGCCAAAGTGGTTCAGAATATCCAGGTTCATGCTCAATAATCCAGGTAGAAAAATCCACCAAAATTAAGTCAGGTTCTTTGGACGGTTTTCCTCAAGAACCCCAAGATTAATTTTTTATGTTCACTTGTGGCAGGGCCGGACCTGGACGTTTGGGGGCCCTAAGCAGGATACGTTTTGGGGGCCCTACTTTGCTTTGCCTTTGTAGACATTGAAAGATACACAAAACCAAATGCTGTATGTAATTATAAACCTTTTGCACAACACTTTTATTCTAAGACCATGGTGTATCATAGTTTACTGCTAAGCACACTCACTAAAAATATATGATTGTGTGAGCATCTGATGGTACAAATTGTGTTTTTTCATTTGCAGGTAGAAAGATCCTACATAAGTACAGTCTTTTTGTTTGTTTTGCTTTTGTCTAAATGAACTTGTTCAATGGTATTAACTCTATTTGACCACAAGGGGGCTTTAAACCTATAGTTTTACATACACAGAATAAAAAAATGCAATAAAAGATTATGGTGTGTTTTTATATTTAATCTTTAAATCACAACATGTAACAAGCCATGTCAGGCAAAAAACAACTTCAATGCTAAAAAAGTATCCTTAAAAACAGAACTTCAGTAACAAATAGGACACATTAAAATCTCAACAAGAAGAACAATGTAAAACCTGCACAAAAACAATTTACATTCTCTATAAAGAAATATAAAAATCAAAAGTAAGAAAATAAATATAAAATACACTTTCTAATCTTAAGTACTTGTAGACTTTTAACACTAACAATACAAAACAAGTATTTACAAAAAGCTAAATAAAATAAACAACAAAAACCCTTTAAAGACCGTGTAAAGTGAATTTCAATATTTTCTTAAATAAACATTATAAATGTCATAATTGTAATGTTGTAAATGAGTAAAAAGTCTCAAAATTGTAGCTCAATTAATTTTGGAGTTATAGATGAAACTGTGTATAAAGATATGTCTCTTTCAGGATTTTTTAGGCGTGTTTTAAACGTGACCGCGTTTCGTCACGCGGTTTTCATTAGTATAGCCCCACCCCCTGCTGCTCCAGCCGTATAAAGTCGTTCTTCGCATGGGTGGAGCCATTCACTCGCGAATCGCAGATAGCATCAGATAGCAATAGCATAGATATTTTGTTCACTGTTAGCTAGCTAATCAATTATGCCTCGTTCCTGCATCTTCCCTGGATGTCGCAATGGTCAGGGCACCCACATTGAGACGCAGGAGGGAGTCAGAACAAACCCAGGCATGCTGCTGTAGCGGCCACCTGCACCTCCGCGTTGCCCCCCCGCGCGCGCGTGTGTGTGTGTGCGCGTGTGTGTGAGAGCGATCCGTGTGCGCCGTGAAACGCCGTGACTCCGCTGACACAGATGAGATAACTTATCAACGTGATTACTCTTTATTTGATCACCAACACAGACCCCGCATGCGATGTGACCGGGTCGGACCGGGTGCAGCGAGTCCGCTCATCTTCTAAAATAGCGCTTATTATTAAACACATAACAGCGGAGTTATGAATTATCTTTGTGTCCTCAACTTTAAAAACAAAACCAGAGTTGTTAGTGCACTAAAAACAGCGTAACTCTTGGAAAAAGGAGCTGCTGGCAGCCAGAACGGAGCAGATGGATCTCTGCTTCACCCGTCTGCCTGTCCAGACACAGCTCAGCTCTGAAGGGGGCAGGACACGGCGCTGAAACCACGCCCACGCGCTGACACGCCCCCACCGTTTCAGATTAAGGGAAAATAATGTTTTTTCATGATTTTTGACACTTAATTTTATAAGGAAAACAATGTTTTTAATCAGTCAGATTTATATGGGTGATTAATAACACATATTTATGCCATGTGACAAACTAAAAACACACATTTAATTTCACTTTACACGGTCTTTAAACAAATAATAAAATATTTAGAAAAAATAAAAAACACAAAATGTGAAAAAATAGTTAAAACACAAAAATAAATATTAAACAAAACAAATAAAATACCAAAAAGAATAAAGAAAACTTTACTGCAGCTTAATCACTTCCCTTTTAACATGTCTCTTGGTTTTTATTTTCAAATAGTGGGTCTCCTTGCTTTTTTGGAAGCAAAATCAATAATGATGTCATCATATGAAATGTGTCGTCCAACCTCATGGTTGATGCTGATGATGGCCAATCCACTCAGCCTTTCCTGTCCCATGGAGGACCTTAGGTATGTTTTGATCAGTTTTAGCTTTGAAAAACTTCTCTCGGCTGATGCCACTGTCACAGGCAATGTGCAGGCTATTCTCAAAGCTACCCACAGGTTTGGATAAAGTCCAGTTAACTGCTTTTGGTGGATGAAGGTGAGAAGATCAAAACTGGTCATGCTTGATGTGGGGAGGTTTGGAAGATTTTTTATTTCTGTAGCTAGTTCCTGCCAGTCCACATCAGTCTTCTCCATCACTGAGTGTGTTCCCAAGGAGCTCACAGTGCTGTTTGAGTGCCTCATCATCCATGTCACAGAATTTGTGCCCTTCATGGGGCCCCCTAGTGGCCACGGGGCCCTAAGCAGCCGCTTAGTTCGCTTATAGGCAGGTCCGGCTCTGGGTACAGGAGGCCAGTTCTTGAAATAAACGAGTGAAATCATGCTGAATACACTCTTTGAAATGTTCTTTTTTAATTAATCCCCCCTCTGTCCTTGCATCAGGGGTCTGGAGAACAAAATGTCCTGCGCCCTTCTTCGCCTGCCCCAGTGGCCGCTGCATCCCCACGAGCTGGATGTGCGATAAGGAGAATGACTGTGAGGACGGGGCTGACGAAGCTAACTGCGGTAATGATATGGTGTTGCAACGACTTGATTATTTAAAAGATCTTTGTGTCAATTCATAGTTGTTGTTTTTTTGCATGGTAGCCTTTCACTCTGCAAGTACCACATATTAGTCAATTAATAATATAAGTATGGACCTCTGCAACCCAAAAAGGAATAAGCAAGTAAAGATAATGGATGTATAATTATAATAATAATTTAACCATGCTGGAGTTTAGATGGTCAACGGGTAGAACCGACATCCATCATGTTCGGGTTGCTGCTTAATACACCGTATTATTTACTATAGATTATTAGTGTTTAGTGTATATCTTAGATCTTTTAGCGTACCGTTTAGCATTCGTTTGACTTATATCTTAGTGTATATCTTAGATTCTTATATACCGTTTCTTTTTATAATTTTTTGCCATTTTTGGGTGTAACTGGGCCACTGAGTACAGTTTCGTTCCACCTCATGTACCACATTTGATGTGAATAACAATAAAGATATTTGAACTTGGAAAAAAAAAAGAAGTGAAAAGAAGTCGAAAGTGGCCGACATTAATTTTGTTTTGCTGCTGGAATTTGGCCCTTCATGCATCAATTTTGCTCCTTTAGATAAGTCCTGCGCACCCACCCAGTTTGAGTGTGGAGACCACCGCTGCATTCCCAGCCGCTGGGTGTGTGACGGGGCTAACGACTGCAGCGACGGCTCCGACGAGGACAGCAAGTGCGGTAAGTGTTGGAGACCAACCTTTTTAGTCGAAGCAAATAAACAGTTAATGCTAATTCATTCAATCTTATAATAAATTAGAATATTTTTACGTGAGTATATAAGTACATGCACAGAACAAAAAATTATCTTTTCTTTTTTGCTTCAAACAGTTTTATTCTTAAACCAACTGTCTGAACTTTTCCACGTCAGAGAGTAAAACCTGCAGTCCCGATGTGTTCCACTGTCCTGGATCGCACGCGTGCATTCCTCAGCTCTGGAAGTGTGACGGCGACAAAGACTGCCCCGATGGAGCCGATGAGAGCGTCAAAGCTGGCTGCGGTGAGTTCAAGCTGTTAAAATTAGCTTAACCCCCTGGAAAAAACAAAACGAGAGCTTTACTACACCTCTGGAGCAGAAAACATCAATTTTCCCACCGATCGTCTTTGTCTCAGTGTTCAACAACACATGCAGCAGCGATGAGTTCATGTGCCAGAACCGACGGTGCATTCCGAGGCACTTTGTGTGCGACCATGACAACGACTGCAGCGACGGCTCCGATGAGTCCCAGGAGTGTTGTAAGTGACCTCTTATCTCCAGCAGGCCGGTCTTAAAGCTTCCATTTATAACGTGTTTTATCTGTAATGTTTGTTTTTATTATATCTTATCTGACGCTGCTGACCTGCCTGTGCTCGTCTCCGCAGTGTATAAAACATGTGGACCCAACCAGTTCCGCTGCGACAACGGACGGTGTCTGGTGCACAAGTCTTGGGAGTGCGATGGAGAGTTTGACTGCCACGATCACTCAGACGAAGCACCGATGAACCCTCATTGCAACAGCTCAGGTAAACGCACATAAAATTATTATTTTTTTAATGTTCCAAAAAAATCTAAAAAAAATCTAAGTCTGGTCCACTGGACATTCAAAAAAAAAAAAAAAAAAAATTGTAGAAACGTTTCGTCTTTCGTCCGAAAGACTTCCTCAGTCTGAGATGCTGTGGTCAGCTCAGTTTTATAAATAGCACCCTCTCACAGTGTTACACAACCAGTTGGCTGATGACAGTTGTGTAACACCACATTTACCCTTGGGTATAAATAAAGTAACCTGACCTGACCTGACGTGATTTTAGTTCTGCAGTGGCGGCTCTTAAATGGGGGGTTCCGCAGGGGTCCATCCTGGGTCCTCTATTATTCTCCTTATACCTGCTGCCACTTGGTGCTATTTTCCGGAAACACAACATACCCTTCCACTTCTACGCCGATTACTGTCAAATTTACCTTCCCCTAAGACAAAATGGTATATGCTCTATTCAGCCTCTGCTCGACTGCCTGGCTGACATCAGGGACTGGATGGCTTTAAATTTCTTAAGTTTCAATGATAAGAAGTCTGAAGCCATATTGTTCCCTCCCAATGACACAACCTCGAACCATCGACCTTTCTGCTCTACCCCTGTCTGAAAAACAAAAACTCACAAATCTGGGAGTGATAATGGATCCATCCATGAAACTCAAGTCATGTAAATATGATCGTCAAATCCTGTTTTTTCCAGCTGAGGCGACTGTCTAAGCTGAAGCCCATATTATCAAAAAATAACCTGGAGACAGTAATTCACGCATTTATTACATCTAGGCTTGATTACTGCAATTCACTCCTGTTTGGTATCAGTCAGACCACCATTGCACGATTACAACTGGTCCAGAACGCAGCAGCCCAATTTTTAACCAGTACAGGCAAAAGAGAGCACATTACACCAGTTTTGGCCTCCCTGCACTGGCTACCGGTTCATCTTCTAATCCAGTTCAAAATTCTCCTGTATGTCTACAAATCACTGAACAGTCTTGCCCCCGCCTATCTCTCGGATTTGATACACCCATATGTCCCACCACGTGCTTTGAGGTCAGAGGACCGGGTACTTTTAAGAGTTCCAGTAACTCGCCTTAAGCGCAGAGGTGACAGGGCGTTCTCTGTAGCAGGCCCAAGACTCTGGAATGAGTTACCGCTGCTCGTCAAACAGGCCCCCTCCCTCGCAGTTTTCAAATCCCGGTTAAAAACTCACTACTATTCTGTTGCTTTCAACACCAGCTGATTTGTATTTGATCGTTTTATTTATGATCTGCAATGTTTTTATGTCTTTCGTGTTGTACTTCATTGTGTGTGTTGCCTGTTGTTTGTTTGTTTGTTCAGCACTTTGGTTTGGACTTGTTCCTGTTTAAAGTGCTTTATAAATAAAATGGTATGGTATGGTATGTACAGTCTTATGTGGAAAAACCGCGGAAGAGCAAGTCCGCGCAAGTCTAATCGCGAAGTAGTGAGGGTGGGACTTCCGTAACCCAATAATTCTCTGTCGGGTCATCTGGACAGTTTAGTTTTATAGAAACGTTTTGCCCTCCATCCAGAGGGCATCATCAGTCAGAGGAGTTCCAGCAAACTGTTTCCCCACCAAGCAGCAAACCCCTTAAGTGGACCAACTAGGAAAAAGAAACTGTCCAGATGACCCGACTGAGAATTATTGGATTTGGTACCTGGATTTTTCAGCATGAACTTTCTTGACTACCTAGTTTGGTGTGCACCAGTGGCCCAGCTTTGCTTATAACTTCTCTCTCCCTCTCACAGTCTCCAATTGAGAAAGCTTATCGGATGATGAGCGAAACGTCTTGTTTGTTACAAATAAAGTCCAGTTGTTCTGTATTGAACGCCTTTTTTGATTTCTTGACTACCGTAATGTGAACGCAGAGAAAACAAAAAACAAAAAAACAGCTGTACAAACAACAAACATCCTGAAAGCGCATCCATGTAAGTAAACCTGTCAGTGAATATTAGAAACAGACCTTTCTAAAAAAAAAAAAAGGAGTAAAACGGATCTCTACTTTTCTTCTTGGCAACAGGAAAGCACTTGGTAAACTCCAAATCTTTTCAGGGATTTAAAAATGTTATCCACTTGACTTCACTTGTGCCACACCCTGGACTTACTCTGCTGCTCTGGACTTTCTCCTCTTAACTGTTCTTCTGATGAACTTCCATTTACTGATCACCTGATGATTTCATTCACTGTTAATCTTAAATTTTCCTCAGATAAACCTCAACGCACTCTTTCCTTCCGTAATATCAAGAATATCAACCATGACACTCTCTTATCTCATATTAATGTTACCCTCTCCACCTTCAGCTCCTCCAACCCAGATGATCTTGTCACATTATACAACACCAGCCTAACCAACATCCTTAACTCTGTTGCTCCCCTGAAAACCCGGACTGTTTCCTTCTCCAACTCTGCACCCTGGTTCACTCCAGCACTCCGCTCCCTGAAAACAAAAGGTCGGCGGCTAGAGCGTCTTTATAAAAAATCCGGTCTCACAATTCACAAGGAACTTTATGCAAACCACCTCATCCATTACAAGAACAGTATTTCTCAAGCCAAATCCAGCTACTTCTCTGACATCATCAGTTCTAATGTTGGTAATTCAAAAACATTGTTCTCTCTCCTCCACCGTTCTGTCTCATCTCCTAACTCCCTGCCCTCTCACATGGTTTCCACAGAATTTTGCAACTCCCTGATGTCATATTTCAATGAAAAGATTATTTCAATTCATAAACACCTTGGACCAAATACTGCCCCCAGCATCCTTGTTGAACTCCCCCCTCCCTCCCTCCCTTTCTCAGTCTTCTCTCTCCCCTCTGCTGATGACATTGCTGACATTATCAGCAAGTCCAAGTCCTCATCCTGTCAACTTGACCCATTCCCCACAGTTCTTGTTAAATCCTGTCTCCCGTCTCTGCTCCCTATCATCACTAATATCATCCACTCCTCCCTAACCTCTGGCATTGTTCCCACAGCCTTCAAATCTGCTGCCATCACCCCCATCATCAAGAAACCAGGTCTTGACTTCACCAACTTCAGTAATCTTCGTCCGATCTCCAATCTGCCCTTCATCTCCAAGATCCTTGAAAAAACTGTTGCTAGTCAACTTCACTCTCACCTGTCCAACAACAACATTTATGAAGAGTTTCAATCTGGATTTCGCCCCCACCATAGCACCGAAACAGCCCTAGTAAAAATTACTAACGACCTTCTTGCTGCTGACTCTGGTCTTCTGTCCATCCTCATTCTTCTTGATCTAAGTTCTGCCTTCGACACCATCTGTCATTCTATCCTCCTCAACAGACTAACCTCCATTGGCATCTCAGGTACCCCGTTAGACTGGTTCACCTCCTATCTCTCTGACCGCACTCAATTCATTCAGCTTAAATCCTTCCGTTCCCAGTCTTCCCCTGTCTCCACGGGTGTCCCCCAAGGCTCTGTCCTCGGACCCCTCCTCTTCATCATTTACCTCCTTCCTCTAGGCCACATCTTCCGCAAACACGGCATCCATTTCCACTGCTATGCTGATGACACGCAGCTCTACTTGTCATCAAAACCAAACTCCACCCACCCACCCTCCATCCTCACCGACTGTCTCAACGAGCTAAATCACTGGTTTTCTAACAATTTCCTTCAACTAAACAGCAACAAAACAGAAGTCATTCTCGTCGGTACCAAAAACTCTATTTCAAAATCAGAACATCTTCTCGTCCCCCTTAACAACTCTCTGCTATCCCCCTCCCCTCAGGTCAAGAGCCTCGGTGTCATCCTCGACACCACTCTTTCCTTCACTTCACACATCAACAATATTACTCGGTCTGCCTATTTCCACCTCCGTAATATTAACCGTCTCCGTCCTTCTCTCACACCCCGCTCCACAGCCATCCTGGTGCACAGTCTTGTGACTTCCCGTATTGACTACTGCAACTCCCTTCTCTACGGCCTCCCCAACAAATCTCTCCACAAGTTACAGATGGTCCAGAACTCAGCTGCCCGTGTCATCACTCAAACCTCCTACTATAACCACATCACTCCTGTCCTGCAGCAGCTCCACTGGCTCCCGGTTAAATCACGCATCATCTTCAAAATTCTACTCCTCACGTTCAAAGCTATCCACAACCTTGCCCCTCCTTATCTATCTGACATCCTACAAATCTCCATCCCATCACGCTCTCTCAGATCCTCCTCTTCACTACATCTCCATGTACCCTCTGCCCGCCTCTCCACCATGGGGAGCAGGGCCTTCACCTGCTCTGCCCCTCACCTCTGGAACGCCCTACCGCCAGACCTTCGAAACACCACCTCCCTTTCTCTGTTCAAGACTGCCCTGAAAACCCATCTCTTTAGACTAGCTTATCACTAACTTTACTAAATGTATTTTTGTCTTCCATTTTATATCCTTTATGTATTTTATATTTCAATTTGTCGCTGATAATGTTTGCTCTGTATTCACTGTGTTGGTTTGTTAAGTGTCCTTGGGTGTCATGAAAGGCGCTTTTAAATAAAATGATTATTATTATTATTATTATTCACTTGTTCTCCATTTTATGTCTGAACAGAAAGTCAATGCAATGACACAATGTACAGATGCAACAATGGAATCTGCATCAACGAGACGCTAATCTGCGACCTGAAGGACGACTGTGGGGATGGTTCTGATGAACTGAACTGTCAAATTAACGAGTGTCTGAACAACAAACTGAGCGGCTGCTCCCAGCTCTGTGAAGACCTGAAAATAGGCTTTAAGGTAAGAGGACAGCATGCATCCAAACAACTGTGTAAAAAAACTAAACCTGTTGCTTTATCTCGACATTATGTCTCCTCCCCACAGTGCAGGTGCAACCCTGGTTTCCGTCTGAAAGATGATGGGAAGACGTGCGTGGACATAGACGAGTGCACAACCACTTACCCCTGCACGCAGCGCTGCATCAACACACACGGCAGCTTCCACTGTCTGTGTGTGGACGGCTTCCTGCCCAGTCCAGTGAACCCAACCATATGCAAATCGGTTTCTGGTAAGGAAAAGGGCAGACTAAAGACATCCAGAGCATTTAAGGTCAGTCCCCTCATGTATATTATCCCCCTGCAGACGAGGAGCCGTTCCTCATATTTGCCAACCGCTATTACCTGAGGAAGCTCAACTTGGACGGCTCGAACTACACTCTGCTCAAACAGGTGAGGCCTATGAAGCTGTTTGATGTGCATGGGTGATCTGGAAACCGTCCTGCAGTTCATCAAGACCAATCCGGCTCCTGTGCTTTGACAGGGATTGAACAACGCCGTCGCTCTGGACTTCAACTATCGGCAGCAGATGATTTATTGGACAGATGTGAACACGCAGGGCAGCATGATCCGACAGATGCACATCAACGGCAGCAATGTTCAGGTTGGTGCTGATGACAGCTGCCTGCTTTGCAACATCAACGCTCAGATCTAATCAGCTTTGCCTATGTGTGTGTTTTCATGTGCGCGTGCACAATCCTGGCGAACAATTTGGCTCCTTCTCTGTGAAACACAGAAATGATTTTCTGCCTGCTCGTTTTTCAGGTCCTTCACCGCACATTGCTCAGCAACCCTGATGGGCTGGCAGTGGACTGGGTGGGAGGAAACCTGTACTGGTGCGATAAGGGACGAGACACTATCGAGGTGTCAAAGCTGAACGGAGCTTACCGGACGGTTCTGGTCAACAGTGGTCTGAAGGAGCCACGGGCTGTCGCCGTGGATGTGCGCTATGGGTAAGAACGATAATGACAAAAAAATACACACATATTTTTCTTTAATTTAATTTTGCTAGGAGACCCAAATGGATCCAGTATGATGGTGTATCAGAATTTAGAAAAAAATATATAAAGAAGGAAGTTTATTTTAGTTATTTTAGGGATGCACAATATTGGATTTTTGGCCAATATCTGATATGCCAATATGCTAAAACGTATTTGGCTGATAACTGATACAGATACCAATTATTTTTCCCCTAGACCTACTTACAGAGACTACATAGCTTTCTCTGCTGTGGAATTCAAATACTACATTATTCTGCATGGTCTTTGTTAATTTGGCCTGCAACCAAATGCAGATGCCAAAAAGGGGGCTGAAAATTAGGGCTGAACAATTAATTGCATTTGCAATAATATCGCAATATGATAAAATGAGATTTTCTAATTGCGAAGGCTGCAATTTGAATGGTCACGTGACACAAATCTTTATCAACACTAGGGCTGAACGATTTTGGAAAATAATCTAATGCAATTTTTTTTCTATAAATTGCAATTGCGATTTAAAACGTGATTATTTTTTAATATCAAGTATTTTTCAACAAACAGAAGCAATAAATCAATCTGTTTTATAATAAACAATGTCAGATTTATTTAAAGCAGAGATTGCAATAAAGCTAACAAATCTATGCCTTTACTTTTCACCATTTCTATTTTTTCTTGTTTCATAAACATAATACAGTAGTAAACATGTTAAGTGAACTTCCTAACTACTGTCTGAACTTCACATGACAGTTAATAAATAAATATAAAAAATTAGATATAGAAAAAATTACTGTTTTAAGTTCAGACAGTTCGGTCAGTGATCCCTGTCGGCTGATACTTTACTTACTTGAAGTTGAAGCACTGGTTGTTGTCATTCTAGCCATGCAACCATCGTAAATGTCTTTGTGTTGTTTTTTTTTAAGTGTTGATAAGGAGTTGTCACGTGACTAGTCAAATTGCAGCCTTCGCAATTACAAAATCTAATTTTATCATATTGCGATATTATTGCAAATGCAATTAATTGTTCAGCCCTAATCAACACTTAAAAAAACACCACAAAGACATTTACGATGGTTGCATGGCTAGAATGACAACAACCAGTGCTTCAACTTCAAGTACGCAAAGTATCAGCCGACATGGATCACTGACCCAACTGTCTGAACTTCAAACAGTAATTTTTTCTATATCTAATTTTTTATATTTATTTATTAACTGTCATGTGAAGTTCAGACAGTAGTTAGGAAGTTCACTTAACATGTTTACTATTGTGTTTATGAAACAAGAACAAATAGAAATGGTGAAAAGAAAAGGCATAGATTTGTTTGCTTTATTGTAATCTCTGCTTTAAATAAATCTGACATTGTTTATTATAAAACAGATTGATTTATTGCTTCTGTTAGTTGAAAAATACTTGAGAAGATATTTTTTAAAAACCACGTTTTAAACCGCAATTGCATTTTATAGAAAAAAAATTGCAATTAGAATATTTTCCAAAATCGTTCAGCCCTACTGAAAATGGTGCAACACTTCAACTTGGATTATGTTAAATGTTAAAATTATTCATGACATTTACTCTCTAACACAATGACAACACTGGAACAGTGCAAATGTGTAAATTTTCACAAATTAAACTCAACCTGTTCACAACTGAAAAGTGCACAGCAGAGCAGAAACACAACAGGTGGGAGCACAACAGACAACCTCGTTAAAAGAAAGGAGGGGAAGGGGCGGGGTCTGTCTTATATCTGAGTGAGCCACACAAGCGGCATGGATTGTTTATTTAAAATAATCAAGCGCGACCCGAATCGAGCCTTTAAGCCTCCAATAGACCTCAGCGTCCTCCCTATACGCCTCTGTACGACGTACGTACGCTGTGGCAAAAGCGTAGCCCCCGCGTAGCCCCTCGGGCACAAACGCGCAAAGCTCTTTTTTTACGACCGCGTACGCTTGAGCGGTGTCTGACCATAAACTTCCCCGGCGCCGGACTGTTTTGTATGTTACACAAATGAATTAAATTCCTCTTCTTTATCGCTGATCGGGCCTTTTCTTTTGTTTTTTTGCCAAAAGTCAAGTAATCGCTTCTTCCTCCGTTCACTCGATGACTGAAATGAATGAATTCAGGTCCTACCTGGCTGCGGGAGGTTTTATATATTTCCTGGTGGGCGGTGAGCTGCAGGAAAAGCGCTCCCTGTTATTATTTTTATTTCTTAGAACTTTTTATAACATATAAAGTAGAAACACCGCAGCAGAACACCGCAGCGGGCTGCTTTCATGATGAGTTCTCGAGTGTTCTGACGAGCTGTCAATCATTTCAGTAGGCGTGTCAGCAAGTGACCAATCAGCGACCTCAGTTTGTCCCCTCTGCGCGCAGCTGCAGAGGGGACAGCTGGAGCTGCTCACAGTACAACAAGGATTTGGAGCGAAAACGCGAGCATTTAAAAAAAAAAAAAAAAGAGCTATAACAGCGAACGCATGCGCACAGAATGCGCACGTAGAGTGGCGTCCAGGTAGGACGCTCAGGTCTATTGGAGGCTTTAGTCCCCGTCGGCGATCACCGCGTGGGCCAGGCCACCGGGAATTGTCCTGGTGCTCCCAATGGCCAGCCCAATTGGCTCAGTAACCATAGCAGCAGTTGTCTGCTCTCTTTTGCTGTGCTCTTTTAGAGTGTTTAGAAACTTTAGAACATTGTTAAGAACATCGCAAGAGTGTGGGAGGGTTTATAAAGCTTTAAAATATAAATACGGTAAATACTAAAATAAATACAACGTCCCTACTTCGCGATTTTCACCTATCGCGGTGATGTCTGGAACGTAACCCCAATGATAAGTGCGGGAGTAATGTATTTGGAAACAACAACAAAAACTTCCTCGACATTTTTATTTCATCTTGACCGGCCTTACCACTCTGTTGTAGTACAGCACCACTAACATGTTTTCCTTATTGTTCTGCCTATTTACAACTGCTAATCACATAAAATAATTTATACAGTATTAGACTTGCTTATTTGGTCACAATAGTGTATTTTCAGTGTGTTTGAACTCCACTGTTTCCGTTGGCAGATATAAAATGTCTGCCATGCAGTACATGGTACTAGCAACAAAGCATTTTAATGCAGATCATCCCTGACAGGTATTTGTACTGGTCTGACTGGGGTGACAACCCCCACATTGGGAGGATCGGGATGGATGGTACAAACAGGAGTGTCGTTGTACAAGATAAGATCACCTGGCCCAATGGACTCACCTTGGACTTTATCAATGACCGTGTCTACTGGGCTGACGCTCGGGAGGACTACATTGCATTTGTCAGCATGGATGGAACCCACAGACACACAGGTCGATATTTTTTACACATAAGTCACTTTTCCTGGTGTTTTTACTCACTTGCCGTGTCTGTCTGCGTGTCTGCCGCCATGTAGTCCTGACTGAGGATATTCCACACATCTTTGCCATGACTCTGTTCGAGGAGTACATCTACTGGACGGACTGGGAAACCAAGTCCATCAACAGGGCTCATAAAACCCTGGGAACCAACAAGTCCACGTTGATCAGCACCCTACATAGACCAATGGACATCCATGTATACCATCCATACCGGCAGCCTGAAGGTATCAGCAAGACGC
>JBBPBX010026720.1:4800-37881 GCA_038048925.1 Garcialebias charrua | reverse complement strand
GTACAGTATGTATGTGCAGTATGTATGTATATACTGTATATATAGTGTGCATACAGTATACACATACACACAGCATATGTAAATGTATTACACACACATGTAGTTATATTATTTATCCACAGATTTGTTTAGTAAATACTTTAACAGATGCTAACGCTACATGCTAAGCTAACCACAGCTAGTAGACGGTGCTAAATCATGAAGAAAAAAACAACAACAGCTCCAACACAGAGAAAATTATACTCTCACATTGTTCTGAAATTGTTTCACAAAATGATTTATGTAGAATATTTTGTTTACCGGAGAAAACGTGATCTGAACACGACGTCTTCGGGAGCAGATCAGGCAGAGGAGGGGCAGCTGTCAGCTCCTCCGATGGAGATAAATCCTTCACGTTTACTTATTTTTGGGATGAAGTGAAAACTGCGCTTTGAACAAACGTCTACCCGACAGCAACACCCACTAACCCAACACGAAGTAACCGTTGCAATTAATTAGAAATAAACAAAACAAAAAAACAAAAGTGAAAAATACAGCCAGTAGACTGGGCTTTAACTGCTGCTCTCACTTCAGGCGGAAGTCGTTCCCATAATTCGCGCAAGGCATCATGGGGCGTAGGAATATTGTGGATAGACGCTAACTCTGTGGCTAGCTGGTTGGTTGTTTTGGGTTACTAATGGATAAATCCGCAGAGAACCCCGCTGTTTCCAGCCAAATTAACGTGGCCGGAGGATTTTATTGTGTGTTTTGTGTCGACCATTCGACGGTGAGTCGTTAGTTTTATGTATTTGGGTTACTTTTATGTATAAATGCGGTGGCGACACACCCGTGTATTTGAGATTTAAAAGTGGTTTTAGGGATTAAAAGATCATTCTATTTTTTGTTAATTTCGTGGCCGAATAGAATATATGTACGTAAAGTATTAAATAAATCCTTTGATTTTTGTAATTTCATCCTTTTAGGATCATTTTTGTTACTTTTCAGTTGGCAGTGTAGTGCAAATTTTGCATAACGCTGCCGGCTATATATAAATATATATATAAATATATAAATAGCGGATTAGATTAGCTTCCCCTAATTTTCATAAGACATTTGTGCTTTTGAAATTTTAGACCTAAAAAAATTAATAAGCGTTTTAGAGATTGTGGAACTAATTTTTTAATTAGCGTTGCCCACCACTGCCGATACGATACTGGATCAGATCGGCCCCATCCCTAGTTGTTACCATGACAACAAGAGGACTGGTAACTGAATGCGAACACCTGAGCGCACCTGTGGATGTAGTTCTGCTGGTGGATGGAGTGGACGGCCAGCACCATCTCTGCCACGTAGAACTTGGACATGTCTTCAGGAAGTCGATCCTCGAACTTGCTGAGCAGCGTCAGCAGGTCCCCGCCCACGTAGTAGTCCATCACCAGGTACTGCGGGACAAACACGTGAACAGGACGCCTCTGGACCGAGGCGATCAAGAGTTCTGCTGAACGTGGTACCAACCAGGTAGTTGTCGTCCTGGAAGGCGTAGTGCAGCGTTGTGATCCACTGACTGTCTCCTTTCACCAGGACGTCACGCTCTTCTCTGAAACACGCCGTCTGCGCAGAAAAACGACACGCCAACATCACGGCTGCACGTCACGTACAGCGTGGCGTGGAGACGGGACTCACCTCAGCTCGCTTCAACATCTCCCACTTGTTCAGGATCTTCATGGCGTAAACCCTCTCCGTGTTCTTCATCTTTACCACGGCAACCTGAGAGGAGCCAGAGGGACAATCAGGTGTCACAAACATCTGGGCCATCAGTGAACATCTGCTTCTGGAAATGATGGACGTTAGTGACTCGTTTTAGAACAATCCCAAAGCATCGTATCAGTCAGATGAGAGGATCGTAATCTGCTGTTTAATGAGTTTTAATGCAAATATGTTATTTGTTCATTATGAAACCTAAAACCTAAACAAAAGCATAAATGTGAAAAAAAAAATTAAATGACATGTTTGTTTTAGTAAAAACAACTGAAGATAAAAAGACGCACCTATTCAAGTTACAACTTTGTTGGAGGCTAAAACACACACAATTCAAGATGGCTGCAACAGCCTGTCAGTCTTTTTTTTTTAAAGCACTAAACAGCCATAACTCAGTAAATATTACATCTACAGAGCTAAAATTTGAGGTGGTAGTAGCTGACAGTGATCCTGAACACGCACTGAATGAGACAACTCAATATATAATGATGTTGAGATATGCAGAGTGAGTGATGTAAAGTTTTTGGGTGTGATTATTGATGAAAAACTGTCGTGGAAACAGCATATTAATTCTGTAAAAATTTAAATTTCTAGAGCCACTGCAGTGCTCTACAAAGTTAAAGCTTTATTAAATAACAAAGCCTTGTATCTGCTCTATAATACAATCACAGTCCCACATCTAATTTATTATGTTGATATATGGGGAAAGGCGTGTAAAACCCATTTCTAAGCCTATTTTTATTCTACAAAAAAGAGCTATAAGGATTATTACAAGAAAGTATTACAGTCATCCTTCAAGTATATTGTTTCATCAATTGAAACCTTATGAATTGGTGGACTATAATATCCTGTTAGTAATGTATAAAGCTCAAAATACGATACTACCTCCACATTCAAACGCTTTTTGTAAAAAGGAAAAGTTGTTATAATTTAAAGGGAACAGACATTTTTGTAAAACCTCAGAACAGAACCAGTTTAAAGAGTCGGTCTACATCAATACAAGGAATAAGTTTGTGGAATAATTTGGAAAACGATGTAAAAAAAGTAAAGTCTATTTCTATATATTTTTTTAATGATTAAGACTAAATTGTTGAAAAGATATATATAAATTTTAGTTAATATGAAATGTACTAGAAATGTAAACGTGTGATGAGTTATTTATTTAGTTATATTATTTAAAGATGATCATTGTTTTGAATTGATCATTTGAACTGATTTGTTTTTTTTTAAGGGGCAGATAAGATAAGATTTTTTCTTCTTCTGCCACCTTTCATTTTAGATTGTTTTTCCTTTCTTGATTCTCTCTATTGTGACTTGTAATTTCTCTTGTTTTAAATCTGAAATGAATGAATAAATAAAATAAAATAAAAAAATAAAAATACCACAAGAGATCAAGGTTGAACCAAAACGGCTCCACTTCAGCCATGCTTCATCATCTGGTGGTGACATCACAGACATGAACAGCTAAAGGCCTATTTAAATATTTCAGTTCAAGCTAAAATGTTTGAGTCACTAGTGTCTGTCCAGTTCAAACAGTTCCTTCAAACTAACAACACTTTTAACATCAAAGTTCAACATTTTTAACAATTTCCAGTCCGGCTTCAGGGCAGGACACAGTGCACTCACAAACTTAAAAGTGATGGAAGATGTTAAAACAGCACTTGAAAGTAAACCTGCTTGTTTAGATTTGTTTATTGATCCATTGACACGACGTGGACCATTGTCACTAATCAACATCAGACCAAAACTTGGCTTTAATACGAACATGTTGGTTTAACAGCTACTTAAATAAACGTGTTCAGTTTGTTTGATTTGGCTCAGTTTTGTCAGATGTGGTCGCACTGAACAAGTGTGTCCCACAAGGGTCTATTTTAGGATCCTTGCCATTTTTTTTACTCTATATTAATCAAATCTGTTATAAGGCTGAACAATTTTGGAAAATAATCCAATTGCAATTTTTTTTCTATAAATTATTTGCAATTGTGATTTAAAACGCGATTTTTTAAAATATCTTCTCAAGTACAGTATATGTATGTACCGGTATGTATATATTTGTAGGTATAGGTATATATATTTATAGAAATCTACTGCAAAGTCATGAATGTTATGGGTATTTTATGCATATGTGTTTTGTTGCTGTGTTCTGTCATGTACTGGATTGCAGACGGCGGTCGGGTGTGTTTGCCTTGTGCTCTTTTTGCGGATAATTGTTGTTTTGTAGTCTTATTTTCTGTCTTTCCTTTCTTTCTATCCTTAAAAAAAAAAAAATTTAAATAATTATTTTAAAAATTCATAATGGTGTGAAGAGGATGGCTGTAAGGCGAGAAGGGAGGCCATCTATAAAAGGAGAAAGAGAGAAAATATATATCTTCTCAAGTATTTTTCAACAAACAGAAGCAATAAATCAATCTGTTTTATAATAAACAATGTCAGATTTATTTAAAGCAGAGATTACAATAAAGCAAACAAATCTATGCCTTTTCTTTTCACCATTTCTATTTTTTCTTGTTTCATAAACATAATAGTAAACATGTTAAGTGAACTTCCTAACTACTGTCTGAACTTCACATGACAGTTAATAAATAAATATAAAAAATTAGATATAAAAAAAATTACTGTTTGAAGTTCAAACAGTTCGGTCAGTGATCCCTGTCGGCTGATACTTTGCTTACTTGAAGTTGAAGCACTGGTTGTTGTCATTCTAGCCATGCAACCATCGTAAATGTCTTTGTGGTGTTTTTTTTTGTGTTGATAAAGATTTGTGTCACGTGACCAGTCAAATTGCAGCTTCGCGATTAGAAAATCTCATTTTATCATATTGCGATATTATTGCAAATGCAATTAATTGTTCAGCCCCAATCTGTGATCAGCTTAAATTCTCCTCTTTCCATATGCACGCAGATGATACAATTCTATACTTGCCGGCGTCCTCTCTAGATGCACAGTACACTCAAATCTTCAGATTGATTCAACACCTTACAAAATGCTCTCCACGACTCAAAATTAGCCCTAAATACTAGCACAGCCAATGTTATGTTGTTTTCCCATAATTCTGTGGTAACCATTCCTTCCATTAAATTACTGAATGGTGATATCATAGAGCTTGTAGACACATACAGTACAAATATCTTGATATTTGGATGGATAAAGATCTTAGTTTTAAACATCATATTAAAAAGGCAAGTTTTTTGTACAGATTGCTTTCAAGCTGCTTGCAACAACAGCACGGTGGCAGCACGGTGGCACAACTGGTAGAGCTGCTGCCTCTCAGCGAGAAGGTTGCCGGTTCAAATCCCGGTCCGGGGCCTTTCTGGGTGGAGTTTGCATGTTCTCCCCGTGCATGCGTGGGTTTCCTCCGGGTACTCCGGTTTCCTCCCACAGACCAAAAAACATGCTTGTTAGGCTGATTGGTGACTCTAAATTGACCCTAGGTGTGAGTGTGAGAGTGGATGGTTGTTTGGTGTGAGTGAGACAGGTCCCTCTTGTAAATGAGTCCCCGTGACTCAACGAGGCTAGCCTGTATAAATAAAGGTTGAATGAATGAATGAATGAACAAGTTTGTTTTTATCACAACTGGATTACAGAGACACAATCTATAGACCTCACCCTCACTACCTTAGCTAAACTGGAGCCCATTTACCATGCTGCTCTGAGCAACAACAGGTTCACCCTTTAGGACTCACCATTGTACATTATATAACCTTGCTGGACTTACTTCACTCAATGTTCGAAAGATGAAGCATTGGAATACTGTATTTTCATATACAAAGCCGTTTTAGGAAAATGACCATCTTAGATCTACTCCCAAGTTCATTTCACTCCAGAACACACAGTCTCAGGGCCAGGCTGCGGTACCCTTTGTGCGCAAAGAGTCAGGAACAATGAGTTTGTCCTATTTGGGCCTGTGGTCTTGGAATGATCCGCAGCTTAAGTTGTATGTTGGAGTCTTTTAATCCTTTATCTAGGTTTGAACAAAACCGGTCAGAGGTTTTATTCACAGACAGTGGTGAGACCAGCTATGTTGTATGGTCTGGAGACGTTGTCATTGACAAAAAGACAGGAGAAAGAACTGGAAGTGTCAGAAATGAAGATGCTGAGGTTCTCCTTAGGGGTGACAAGGATGGATAAGATCAGGAATGAGATAATCAGATGTACAGCACATGTTGAACAACTGGGAGATAAAGTTAGGGAGGCCAGACTGAGATGGTTTGGACATGTCCAGAGGAGGACAGTGGGTATATTGGTAGAAGGATGTTAGAAATGCAGCTGCCAGGAAAAAGACACAGAGGAAGGCCAAAGAGGAGATACATGGATGCAGTTAGAGAGGACATGAAGGTAGTTTGAGGGAGGACAGAGGATGCAGAGGACAGAGTGAGGTGGAGGAGGATGACTCGCTGTGGCAACCCCTGAAAAGGGAAAAGCCGAAAGAAGAAGAAGAAGACATGTGTCTTAAATTGTGATATTTGTTTAAACTTGCATTGTATTTTATGACTTATTACCAGATGTTTTGTTGTAAATATTTTTAATATTACCGTTACTGTTAGTAAGATTGTTGCTGTATTTGTAATGGCTTGTTTGCACCGTGCACATTTCCCAGGATGCTCTTTGTAAAAGAGATTAATAATCTCAATGGATTTCTTTCCTGGTAAAATAACGGTTTAAATAAATAAAAATCTCTGTTGTAAAAGACAGTGGATTATATGAAATCCTTAAGGCTTTTAATTTTTATTAAAGTAGATTAAACATTAATAATTTCTGGATTACGGATTAAAGCCCTCAAAAATAAACTGTAAATATGAGTCAAAGGTGCACGTGAAGCTTTATTTAACAGTTCCTGAACTTTTTCTCGTTTGTGTGTGAAATAAACTCTAAATCCAGACGTGCTTATTACAGGCTGTGGTGCTGTGTTAAGCCGGGCTGACCCCACCTGGAACACCTGCCTGATCAGGACTCGGCTCTTGGACCTGGACACTCTCGCACCGAGCGGCTTTGAAGTGTGTTAAATGTGAATTTGAATGTTTGTGAGGACCGAGCAGAGACTGCCGGTAAGGACGGTCCTCACAGGTACAGCAGCACAAAAGCATGAGTGTGTTTAAATCCTGAGGCGGCGGACAGGTGTGGCTGTGACACACCTTTCCTCTGGTATGTGGGCGATCCACACACACACATGCACAGCAGCATAACACAGAGGCAGTGCACAGCTGCCAGAGTTACACAACAGGGTGTTCGGCACACCGAGGCTTCTGCATGAATAAAAAGGGATTGTGCCATTTCTGGGGCAGGACGCACCCTGAAGAACGAGCTAAAGAACGAGCTAAAGAACAAGCTGAAGAACGAGCTGAAGCAGAGACAGAACAGCTTCAGCAAGAACAGGAAGCCCCGGAAACTCTCACATCCTGTTGGAGCAGACCTGCTTTACATCCTTCCCATTCTGGGGAAGCTTATATAAAATGCCTACAAGGACGTACCTAAAAGAAATGAGAAGCTGATTCAATCTCTGCTCTTTGCAGATGATGTGGTCCTGTTGGCGTCATCGTGTTGTGATCTTCAGCTCTCACTAGAGCGGTTCACAGCCGCGATGAGAATCTGCACCTCCAAATCTGAGGCCATGGTCCTCAATTGGAAAAGGGTGGATTGCTCTCTCCAGGTCGAGGTTCTGCCTCAAGTAACTTGGGGTTTTGTTCATGAATGAGGGAAGAATGGAGCGTGAGGTTGACGGATGGATTGGTGAAACATCTGCAGTATTGTGGACTCTGTACCAGTCCATTGTAGTGAAGAGGGAGCTGAGCTGTAAAGCAACTCTGTTTATCGGTCAGTCTACGTTCCTACCCTCACCCATGATCATGAACTCTGAGTAGAGACTGAAAGAATGAGATTGTGGATCCAGGAGGTTGAAATGAGTTTCCTCTGCAGGGTAGCTGGACTCTCCCTCAGAGACAGGGTGAGAAGTTCAGTTATCAGGAGAGACTCAGAGTAGAACCACTGCTCTTCCACATCCAGAGGAGACTGGTTAAAACCAGACCCTTGTCCTTCACTTCGCTTCGTACTAGGGTCTGGACTTTCTCCATAGAGAAACGATTCTTGCTGGAGGCGTGGCCTCTGCCTGAGGAACAAAACCATTGGATCTTAGAAAAATTTTGAACAGGGAAAGCATTCTGCTCCCTCCCCCTCTGTGCTCTGCCGAACTTGACTTCAGCTCCGCCTCCTGCTGCAGTCTCTCGCTGCCGCTGCATATTCTGTGTTTATATGTTAATAAAACGTTCTAATAAAATAAAATAAAACCATGTAGCGCTGGTCCAGCACACCAGAAGACCAGAAAATATGCAGGGACTCGGGCAGCAACGTAAAACCCTAGTTTAATTCTCTCGTGACAACCTGAGTCATTTCCTTATTCTTTGCACTCAGCGGAGAGAGAGGAGGAGGGAGGAGGGAGCGATCACTTGACTTTTGGCAAAAAAACAAAAGAAAACTCCAGATAAGGGATTAAGAAGGGGAATTTAACACATTTGTGTCACATATAAAACAGTCCTGCATCGCTTTGCATCGCTTTGAATGAGAACATGCGGATGCTCGCTGGCTGCGCGCTGGACAGGTGGGGGCGTGGGTTAGGGGCCAAAAACTCCGCCTTCTGTTCTCTGATTGGTCCGGTCAAAAATCAGCCGGAGAAATCGTTGTCTATGGGAGAAGTCCCAGACTGAGCAGTGAAGGGAAATGAGAATTGAGCGGAGCTGTGCAGGAAGGCGAGGGCCAGGCTACATCCAGAGGAGCCAGTTGAGGTGGTTCAGGCATCTTGTAAGGTGCTCCCTGGACGCCTCCCTAGGGAGGTGCTTCAGACATGTCCAACTAGGAGGAGAACTCGGGGAAGACCCAGGACACGCTGGACAGACTTTGTCTCTTAGCTGACCTGGGATCTCCTTGGAGTCCTCCCAGAAGAGCTGGAAGAAGTGACTGTGGAAAGAGATGTCAGGACCTCCCTGCTCAAGCTGCTAACCCTGAGACCTGAGTCCAGAACAAGAGGAAGATGATGGATGGATGGATGGATGGATGCTTGAAGCCAAAAATTTGTAAAGCTGTAGCTAAAAGCTAAAATTAGAAAAACTGTTGCTAAAGGCTAAAATGAGCATAACTATCACTAAAAGATTAAATTAGCTAAAATTATACTAAAGCTAAAATTTGTATTAATAATGTTTGAAAGAAAAAAAAATGCTAAACTGAAGCTAAAAGCTAAAAGAAGCTAAACTAGTCCTGAAAGCTAAAATTTGAAAATGATGCTTGAAGCTACAATTCAGCAAAAATGTTGTTAAAAGCTCAAATTAGCTAAAATGCTGGTGAAAGCTAAAATTATCAAACATATTGGTGAAAGGTAAAATTAGCTAAATATTGCTAAAAGCTCAAATTTGAAATACGATGCTTGAAGCTAAAAACCAGTAAAGCTGTCTATAAAAGTTTGAATTAGCGAAACAGTTGCTAAAGGCTCAAATTTGCCAAACGATTTGTAAAGACTAATAAAATGAGCAAAACTGTCACTAAAAGTTCAAATGAGCTAAACTGATGCTAAAGCTAAAATGTTAAATAATGTTGGAAACATAAAAAAGCAAATCTGCAAAACTGAAGTTAAAAGCTAAAATCAGATAAATTGATGTTAAAAAGCAAAACTCTGCTAACGTAATGCTTAAAGTTAAATTCAGCAAAACCATCCCTAAAATCTAAAATCTGCAAAAACCCACACTAAAATCAGTAATGCCAAAAGCTAAAAGTCAGCAAAACTGATGCTGAGAACTCAAAATTGGCAATACTGAGGCAAAACGCTAAAATCAGCAAAACTGACACTAAAAGCTAAATCAGTTAAACTTATGCTAAAGGCTAAAACTAATAAAACAGCTAAAACCAGCTATTACCAACACTGTTGCTACAAATCAAAAACACCAGAACTGCAGTTAAAAGCTAACCTATAGGAGGGACATTTCCAGACCCTTCAGGTAAAAGTTGATGTGCGGCTGTTTAAAGTTTGCCTGCACACTGATCTAAATTCAACAAGTTTCAACCAGAGCAAGACAAGAAGCATCAACAAGCAAAATAAAATTGCATAACGATTGTGATGAAATCTGAGCCGTCTCTCACGCTGCCGTCACAAGAAACGAGTAGTTTTCAGTATTTATGGCACCACTTGTTAATCGTCTCCATGGTAACCATACAGGAAGCACGAGGCATAAAGACAGAGACGGCTAGATGGTTAGCACGAGTTTTAATACATTAAAATGGAGTTGGAACCTTCAATAAACCCATTTATTGAACTCCAGTCATTTTCAATATTAATTTTAGGCCCACTGATGCAGCAAAAACTAAATATTTAAATACCGGTACGTAGTTGTTTTCTTGTAACAGCAGATCATCAAAGTGTTGGCATCAAATATAAATGAGCAACCAGTTTTTTTGTTTTGTTTTGTTTTTTACAGCAGAATGACATTGTTCACGTTACGAGTCACAAGGCTCAGAACGTTTAGCTTCAACACAACCAGACCTCCTGAACTCACATAAACAGGCTAAATGCAGCACACTGAAAATATTTAACTTATTTTACTTTCTACCATTTAGACATTCAAAGAACTTTAAAAACTTGTTTTGTTTTAAAACTGCTTCAGCAGACATTTTATTTTTGTCTTCCCGCTAACCTTTTAGCTTATACCTAGCCTTATGCTACTTTTAGTTTTTAGCTACAGGACTACTATTTTTAACTTATGGTAAATGGTAAATGGAGCTTATTTATATAGCGCTTTCCAGCCCCCTGTGAGGAGCCCCAAAGCGCTTTACAATACCAGCCATCCACCCATTCATTCAGACATTCATACACCGGTAGTGGTAGCCTGCCTTGCAAGGCGCCATCCAGACCTACCGGGAGCAACTCGGGGTTAAGTGTCTTGCCCAGGGACACAACGACACATGGTGGGCGGACGCGGGATTCGAACCTCCAACCTTCCGATCAGGGGTCGACTGCCATTACCACTACACCACGGCCGCCCCTATACCTAGCCTTATGCTACTTTTAGTTTTTAGCTACAGGATTACTATTTTTAGCTTATACGTAACCTAGCCTTATGCTACTTCTAGTTTTTAGCTACAGGACTACTATTTTTAACTTATCCCTAGCCTTATGCTACTTTTAGTTTTTAGCTACAGGACTACTATTTTTAACTTATCCCTAGCCTTATGCTACTTTTAGTTTTTAGCTACAGGACTACTATTCTTAGCGTATACCTAGCCTTATGCTACTTTTAGTTTTTAGCTACAGGACTACTATTCTTAGCTTATACCTAGCCTTATGCTACTTTTAGTTTTTAGCTACAGGACTACTATTTTTAACTTATACCTAGCCTCATGCTACGTTTAGTTTTTAGCTACAGGATTACTATTTTTAGCTTATACCTAGCCTTATGCTACTTCTAGTTTTTAGCTACAGGACTTCTATTTTTAACTTATCCCTAACCTTATGCTACTTTTAGTTTTTAGCTACAGGACTACTATTCTTAGCTTATACCTAGCCTTATGCTACTTTTAGTTTTTAGCTACAGGACTACTATTCTTAGCTTATACCTAGCCTTATGCTACTTTTAGTTTTTAGCTACAGGACTACTATTTTTAGCTTATACCTAACCTTATGCTACTTCTAGTTTTTAGCTACAGGACTATTTTTAACTTATCCCTAACCTTATGCTACTTTTAGTTTTTAGCTACAGGACTACTATTCTTAGCTTATACCTAGCCTTATGCTACTTTTAGTTTTTAGCTACAGGACTACTATTCTTAGCTTATACCTAGCCTTATGCTACTTTTAGTTTTTAGCTACAGGACTACTATTTTTAGCTTATACCTAGCCTTTTGCTACTTCTAGTTTTTAGCTACAGGACTACTATTTTTAACTTATCCCTAACCTTATGCTACTTTTAGTTTTTAGCTACAGGACTACTATTCTTAGCTTATACTTAGCCTTATGCTACTTTTAGTTTTTAGCTACAGGACTACTACAGGTAGTCCCGACTTACGAGCGAGTTCCGTTACTACGAGGTGCTCGTAACACGAAAACTCGTATGTCGGAACCCGAAACACGTGTCGCTCGTAACTCCGGATTTTCAGTCGCAAGTCGGAAAATGTATGCTAGCACTACTACGAACACCCGTTTTTCAACACAAATGTACATAATGGTTCATAAACATGCTCAGAACTTTGTTTACAAACTGTTAGATAACACACTTTCATCTAAAAACACATACCAGTTAGGGCTGGGCCATATCATATCGTTACCGGTAATACCGGTATAAAAAGCTTGCCCGGGCAAAAATCTTAATAATAATAATAATAATAATAAATTCAATTTATACCGCACTTTTCATTAATAAAAATCTCAAAGTGCTACAACAATAAAAACAAGTGATAAAATCAAATAAAATCAATAATGGTATACATAGTTCCCATGTGACGTCACATCCGTCTTACTTCCGGGTGGACCCTCATTTTGAAAGTCAGAACAGGGGACAGCGCGGTTTAATGGATGTCCATTTTTCACGTTTTTTTTGTGTGTTAATTTCTAATTAATTGCAATGGTTACTTCGTGTTGTGTGAGTGGTTGTCCCAGTCGGGTAGACGTTTGGGCAACGCGTAGGTTTCAGTTAATCAAAAAAAAAAGTAACGTGAAGGATTTATCTCATCGGAGAAGCTGGACTGCAGCTCCTCCTGTCTCTGAGTCTGGCTTGGATCTGCTCTGGAAGACGTCGTGCTTTTGGCCGGTAAACAAAATATTCTACATAAATCATTTTGTGAAACTATGTCAGAACAATGTTAGAGTACAACTGTCTGTGTGTTAGAGCTGTTTTTTTTTTTTTCATTATTTAGCGACACCGTCTTGCATGCTGTTAGCTTAGCATCTCGCTAACGCGACAATGGCCTCACGGTCCACTAGGACCGGCGGGTGAAACCGTCCCAGTTGGAGAAGGAGTACGGGAGCCAAGTCGTGCGGGCGACGCGTCGGTCCCATGGGACGTGACCCCGCGGCCGTGATGGATGTCACGGATCCACGCAGTCTGACCTGAGCTCGACGGCCCCTCGGCTCCAGTGTGCTAACGACATGGCTAACAACATGCTAACTTCCAACACGGTAAGACTGAAAGGGCTGGTTCTGGTCCGTGTTTGTGCTGGCTGTGTGTTATTTTAGTTCAACGTTTATTTAGCTGGTTAGATATGAATGAGACAGTTTTCACATCTTTTTTGGATTTAAATCTGTGAAGCTCCTCGTTGTGCGCTCCTCGTAGTAATTAAATAATTAATGATATCAGAGTAACTTGTGACTAGTTGTCCGATTCGTCTGCCATGATTTCTATCTCAAAATCATTTAACTCCGACCACTGCCATTTTCTCTTGTTCCTTGGTGAAGGTGTATTAGCTCGTGTTTTTGTCGTATAATTTGCTCTGGTTGTTCGTGTCTGAGCTGGAGGGACTCTCCGCTCCAGTGCTAACTATGCTAACCTCCAACACGGTAACACTCAAAGGTGCTGGTTCTGGTCCGTGTTCAGTTTGGACTCTCAAAATCATTTAACTCCGACCATTTTGCTCTTGTTCCATGGTGAAGCTGTGGTAGCTCGTGTTTTTGCTCTGGTTGTTCGCGTCTGCTTGTTCGCTATCTTGCCTTTCATCTTGCCTTTCATCTTGCCTTTCTGCCTTTAGATATGGTGAAAACCAGGTATTGTGCAATACTGGGGGCGTGTCTGGGAACTATGTATTAACTAAGATTAAAAACAGAATCCTGTGGAGGCAGAATAGGCCTGCTTAAAAAATAAATAAATAAATAAATAAAACAAGTGATAAAATCAAGTAAAATCAATAATACTATCAACCAAGATCAAAGATAAAATCATGCGGGGGCAGAATAGGCTTGCTTAAAAAGAAAAGTCTTTAAACCGCTTTTAAAGTCAACCAGTGACTGTGGAGCTCTCAGGCAGTCAGGAAGGGAGTTCCATAGGCGGGGGGCAGCCACACATTATATCATGATATGCTAATTTCATGACGTAATACGTCAGGGCGCACCGCCCCTTAACACCCGAGCGCTTTAAACAACTGCGCACATCCCCTCCAGTCTGTACTGGTGTAAAACGCTAATTAGTTACTGCTAAAATGTTAAAAACAACGCGCGCGCGTCTCAGCTTCTCTCCCCCCCTGCTCTGCAGGCAGACAGCTGTCCCCCCCTCCCCGCTCCGCTCTGAGCAGCCGTGTCCTCGCTGGAAACTGTGTTACAAACACGCGCGGCTCCACAGTCACTCCTGTGATGTTTCTCTGCACGCTCAATAACCTTGCTGGTTTATAGCAGACGTTGCTTTATTGTTTAAGCTGCACAAATACAGACTGCATGATCCTCCACCGCTCCGTTCTCTGACTTTCTTTCACACCCGAACCTGCGCGCCTACGTCACGCTCTCACTGGTGGCGGTGCGTTCACTGGCACTCTGTAATTTACATGCACAGCACTGCTGTATACATTACAACTCCATCAGAGACAGATCCGTTAAAAAAATGAATCAGAGGAATGACACAAACTTCATTTTATTTAGGCTAGTTGTTTTAGGAAACTACACCTGCACTTTAAAAATGTTTGTTATTTAGATTGGAAAAAGTCTGCACAAAATATAGATTAAAAAAACTACCACAAAAACTAAAGTGCAGGTGTAGTTTTACTTGGAGACTAAATACTTTACTAAATAAAGTAATTTCAGTAAAATTACCCCTTGTTGTTTTAAAAAAAATTATATAATACTGCAAAGCAACATGTTAAGTTAATTTTGTCAAATAAATACATTTGATTTTTTTTTTAGATTATATCACGAAATTTATCGTTATCGTGATAATACTCTGAAATATCACGATATAATTTTTGAGGCATATCGCCCACCCCTAATACCAGTGCTGTATTTTCTGTATGTTCTGTACAACTTTACTGTTCGTTAGTCAGCTCGTAAGTTCGGAACCTCGTATGTCGAGGTGCTCGTAAGTCGGGGAGTACCTGTATTTTTAAGCTTACACCTAACCTTATGCTACTTTTAGTTTTTAGCTACAGGACTACTATTTTTAGCTTATACCTAGCCTTATGCTTTTAGTTTTTAGCTACAGGACTACTATTTTTAGCTTATACCTAGCCTTATGCTACTTCTAGTTTTTAGCTACCGGACTGCTACTTTTAGCTTTTAACTAGACTTATCGCTTTTGGCTGTTAGTCAGCCTTTTGCTAAATTATTTATGTTTAGATTTTTAGATATTTGTTATTTTAAGCCAACATTTTACAGCCTTTAGTTGTTACCTTACCGTTAGCCATTTTTAGCTTCCAACTAATGATAGCTACATTTAGCTTTCAACTAGTGTTTTGCTAGTTTTAGCTTGAACAAATTTCAGTCCAGTCATTCAGCGCTCATTGTTGTTTTTTTTGTTGTTTTTTTGGCTGTACATACTTTGTTTGGAGTCACACCAGCAGCTCAACACTATAATCGGCATTAATAAAGCATCTTCTCAGAATAATTTTCCATCAGCAGCTGTTGGTCCACACCACAGACCTCAGATCAGTAATATTTACCCCAACACGTCCTCAGTTTACAACAAAACTCACATAATGCTGAATAAAACGGACAATAAAAAATGATTTACAGTTTTGTTTTTACGCAGAGGAGAGTTTGGCTGCGTGGACCTTGACTGCAGCTGTTATCAGACTGTGTGTAGGTGAGTTACTGAATGACAGCAGCTGAAGGGCAGCCACACAAACAATGCTCGTAGAAACGTCTTTTTTTAACTCCTGTGAGTCAGAACTCTGTGCTCAGTCTGAGTAACGGCACCTGGAGCAAAAGAGTCAACAAATACTTGGTGGTTTGCTGGTCAATTAGAAAGTTTCCACTCTGGGGCTGCCCTTATACGTCCATGTTTTAATACACACATTATGACATAATTAGTAACAGGATGTCTTTGTGTTTCCTGTCTGTGTCAGATTCACATCCTTGTCAGCCGCTGCTCTGCTCATTGTTCTGGCAGCCTGCAGTTTAGTCTCAACAATGTTCGGAGTGTCGGGAATTCTCACTCACATGGCAACACGTCAGTACAAGCTCTTCTTTCTCGAATGCAGCGAGGATTTGAAGCTTAACGTTCCTGAAGGCGTTTCATTTCATCTACCTGACGTTCATAAACCGAGCTCAAAGGATTTTTCAGTTGGCTCTTTCTGCTTTACTTGTTGGCCGTTAATTGTTTTGGTGAGTTAATAAAAGTCTGAAGAGGTGCTTAAGGTTTTTACAAAAACAGTGAGTTGAGGTAGTTCCTGACTGGGCTGCGACGGTCGGCGACTAGCTGGAGACTTAAAAATGTAAGAAAACAGGTGATTTTTGTTGTTGTTGCAGTTCCTCCGAGCTGTGTGGTCAAGTTTATGATAATCAAGCTTATTTTTGTGCTGCTTCTAAAAATCACAGTATTAGCTTATAGCAACATTTAGCTTCCAGCCAACTGTTAGCTACATTTACTCAGCCTTTTTTATTTAGCAATTAGCCAGCTTTTTGCGCCATTTAGCTTCTAGTCTTTTGCAACAGACTACTAGCCAGCTTTTGGCTAAATTTAGCTTCCAGCAAGCCTTATACTACAATTAGCCAATAGGCAGTCTTTTGCTACATTTAGCTTCTAGGCAGCCTTTTGCTACATTTAGCTTCTAGGCAGCCTTTTAATATATTTAGCTTCTAGGCAGTCTTTTGCTACATTTAGCTTCTAGGCAGTCTTTTTGCTACATTTAGATTCTAGGCAGTCTTTTGCTACATTTAGCTTTTAAGCATCCTTTTACTACATTTAGCTTCTAGGCAACCTTTTGCTACATTTAGCTTCCAGGCAGTCTTTTGCTACATTGAGCTTCTAGGCAGTCTTTTGCTACATTTAGCTTCTAGGCAGTCTTTTGCTACATTTAGCTTCTAGGCAGTCTTTTGCTACATTTAGCTTCTAGGCAGTCTTTTGCTACATTTAGCTTCTAGGCAGTCTTTTGCTACATTTAGCTTTTAAGCAGCCTTTTGCTACATTTAGCTTCTAGGCAAACTTTTGCTACATTTAGCTTCAAAGCAGCCTTTTGCTACATTTAGCTTCTAGGCAAACTTTTGCTGCATTTAGCTTCTAATTAGCCTTTTGCTTCATTTAGCTTCTAGGCAGACTTTTGCTACATTTAGCTTCTAAGCAGCCTTTTGCAACTTTTAGCTTCTAAGCGACCTTTTCCTACATTTAGCTTCTAAGCAGCCTTTTGCTACATTTAGCTTCTAAGCAGCCTTTTGCTATATTTAGCTTCTAAGCAGCCTTTTGCTACATTTAGCTTTTAAGCAGCATTTTGCTACATTTAGCTTCTAGGCAAACTTTTGCTATATTTAGCTTCTAAGCAGCCTTTTGCTACATTTAGCTCTTAAGCAGCCTTTTGCTACATTTAGCTTCTAAGCAGCCTTTTGCAACTTTTAGCTTCTAGGCAAACTTTTGCTACATTTAGCTTCCAAGCAGCCTTTTGCTATATTTAGCTTCTAGACAAACTTTTGCTACATTTAGCTTCTAAGCAGCCTTTTGCTACATTTAGCTTCTAAGCAGCCTTTTGCTACATTTAGCTTCTAAGCAGCCTTTTGCTACATTTAGCTTCCAAGCAGCCTTTTGCTATATTTAGCTTCTAGGCAACCTTTTGCTACATTTAGCTTCTAGACAAACTTTTGCTACATTTAGCTTCTAAGCAGCCTTTTGCTACATTTAGCTTCCAAGCAGTCTTTTGCTACATTTAGCTTCTAGGCAACCTTTTGCTACATTTAGCTTCTAAGCAGCCTTTTGCTACATTTAGCTTCTAAGCAGCCTTTTGCTACATTTAGCTTCTAAGCAGCCTTTTGCTACATTTAGCTTCCAAGCAGCCTTTTGCTACATTTAGCTTCTAAGCAGCCTTTTGCTACTTTAGCTTCTAAGCAGCCTTTTGCTACTTTAGCTTCTAAGCAGCCTTTTGCTACATTTAGCTTCTAGGCAGTCTTTTGCTACATTTAGATTCTAGGCAACCTCTTGCCACATTTAGCTTCTAGGCAGCCTTTTGCTATATTTAGCTTCTAGGCAGCCTTTTGCTATATTTAGCTTCTAGGCAGCCTTTTGCTATATTTAGCTTCTAGGCAGCTTTTTGCTATATTTAGCTTCTAGGCAGCCTTTTGCTATATTTAGCTTCTAGGCAGCCTTTTGCTACATTTAGCTTCTAGCAGCCTTTTGCTACATTTAGCTTCTAAGCAGCCTTTTGCTACATTTAGCTTCTAAGCAGCCTTTTGCTACATTTAGCTTCTAAGCAGCCTTTTGCTACATTTAGCTTCTAAGCAGCCTTTTGCTACTTTAGCTTCTAGGCAGCCTTTTGCTACTTTAGCTTCTAGGCAGCCTTTTGCTACATTTAGCTTCTAGGCAGTCTTTTGCTACATTTAGCTTCTAGGCAGCCTTTTGCTATATTTAGCTTCTAGGCAGCCTTTTGCTATATTTAGCTTCTAGGCAGCCTTTTGCTATATTTAGCTTCTAGGCAGCCTTTTGCTATATTTAGCTTCTAGGCAGCCTTTTGCTATATTTAGCTTCTAGGCAGCCTTTTGCTATATTTAGCTTCTAGGCAGCCTTTTGCTATATTTAGCTTCTAGGCAGCCTTTTGCTATATTTAGCTTCTAGGCAGCCTTTTGCTATATTTAGCTTCTAGGCAGCCTTTTGCTATATTTAGCTTCTAGGCAGCCTTTTGCTATATTTAGCTTCTAGGCAGCCTTTTGCTATATTTAGCTTCTAGGCAGCCTTTTGCTATTCTAGGCAGCCTTTTGCTATATTTAGCTTCTAGGCAGCCTTTTGCTATATTTAGCTTCTAGGCAGCCTTTTGCTATATTAGCTTCTAGGCAGCCTTTTGCTATATTTAGCTTCTAGGCAGCCTTTTGCTATATTTAGCTTCTAGGCAGCCTTTTGCTATATTTAGCTTCTAGGCAGCCTTTTGCAACTTTTAGCTACAAGCAATCTTTTACAACATTTAGCTAGACTACTCCGCATTATGGAGAATCCCTCTTGAAAATCATCAAGAGTTGCAGAACAGTGAGATATCATCTGTGGTTCTACAAATAAAAATCATCAGCCAAAACACAGATGAATTCACATCCACTCATTCGATCATCGATGATCCTGTGAGGAAGAAGATGAGGAAGACGAGGCGTAGTCTTCGGTGTGAACAGGAAGTCTTACCTCTCCAAAAGCTCCTCGTCCAATCACCTTCAGCATCTCGAAGTCGTCTCTGTGCAGCCGCATGTCCTTCACTCTGGAGGTGAAGGGTTTCACTGCAGACACACAAACAAAGGGTCAGAAAAACAAGACGCTGAACAAACGAGACTGAAGGTGATGAAGGTGATGAAGGTGACGGTGCTGCGGGGCAGGGCACTAAGACCCTGCGGCTGGCAGCTCCTCACTCATCTTTAATTCATCTGATCAGGGATCAGATGTATCTGGGTCACACACAGGAGAAGCAGCTTCCTTCATCCAGAGGTGCCAGCTGAACTGAACCAGGTGGACCCTCAGGAACCTGCATGGTCCTTCACAAGCAGAACTCGAACCGGGTTCTCAGATGCTGATGTGAGTCAGCGTGAGGGGCGGGGCTTCGTCAGCCTCATCGTCCAATCAAAGTCAAACAGAGACCAGAAGAAAGTGCCAGAAATGTTGGTTTACTTCTGTCACCACACAGGTATGTTGTCAGTTCGACTCAGGTCTGCGTCACCATGGTAACGCATACCATACAGTAGAAGTACAGGGCCGCACCTTTTACCAAATCTTCCCTCTCCGGACATCCCAGGTAACATCAAAGCAGACTGAAAAATCTACTTTGAAATTATTTGAAGTACTGTACGTGAAAACTGAAAATGTATTTCATCTTTATAACTGAACTCAATACCTTTTCTTTTAAAACTAGAGGTGCGAATATCTGTGTCCAGAAAATCGATTCGATTTAGATTTTTGGTGTCACGATTCGATTCAAAAATCGATTTTTCGATTCAGAAAATATTTTTGATTCAGAAACAATTTTTCTATTAAAATGGTCATAAATTTAGTTTCAGTTTTGTAACTGACAAGCTGAAAAGAATAAAACAATGTAAACAAATAGAACATTTATTTAAAACAATAATTTTAGGTTCCTTATTGTATCATTTTTTTGCATCGTTTGATATTTATACCAAAAATAGGAACAAATAATACAGGAATGCATTAAATTCTGTAACTTAAATAACCAGTATTAGGTTAGCTTTTTGCTCTGTTACTTATAGAAGATTATTGTTTGAATTGATTGTTTGAACTTGTTTTGTTTTTGAAAAAAGGGGCAGATAAAATAAGATTTCTTCTTCTTTCTGCCACCTTTCATTTTATGTATTCTTTCATATACTATGAGATATGGTTTTATTTTCTTTATCTTTTGGGTTTTAATGTAAAAAAAAAAAATCGATTTTGGGGCTTTTAGAATTGATTCTGAATCGACAGGACTAAGAATCTAGATTCTTTAAAAAATCTATTTTTTTCCTGCACCCCTAGATGACGTGCATTAAGGAATACTTTTATTTCTGTTCTGTTCTTTAGATGGCGGACATGGGGCCTACATACCTAGTGTTCACCGAGATCATTAATTATATTCCATAAAAGAAAAGTCTACATTATTGTTGTCATTTACTTGTTAATGGCTGAGCAAACAATGCTCCACTGAGTCTCCCTCGTTGCAATTCATAATATTCATTCAACAAGAGAAACACATTCTGCATTAGTGCTCGTTGCAAAGCCTTCGCTCTAGGCAAACTTGTGTCACTAACAACAAAATGATAAGACAAAATGAGATGTAATGCTTATTAGGCGTGGGTCTGTATCGCAGCACAGCAGACAGGAGCTCTCGCCTTTTTGGAGCAATGGTGTCTGGGGAGTTGCCAGGCAACAGGTCTGAAGGCGGCAGGCGGCCCCAAAGCGGTGGCGATGGCAGCAAAAGTGCCAGTTTACTGTCATTTTTCACAGCATTAGCCCTCTAACGGGATCACTGTGCAAGGGCTGCAGCATGCACAGCGCATCAGTGGAGACGTGGACCTGGATGACACGATGAAGAGAAACAAGACCACAAAACGAAAGGTCAAGAAGCAAAAGGAAAGGAGCGAGAAAATATATAAAAGCACTATAATGGATGAAATAATGTAACGACAGCGCAGAAGATTGAATAGAAGAAATTGATTCAATTTGACTGAAAAGAATAAACAGATTCCTAAAAGAAAAGAAAGCCAATAGAAAAGAGCATCTTTGAACGTTTATAGTCAGAGAGTCTTTATTGTCATTCGCACCGCATGTGGTACATGTGATGAAACGAGATTGTGTACACATGGTCCCAGTTACATCCAACAACAAAATGTGAGAGAAAAACAGTAATAACATCTAGGATATAACAAAGAAAAACATCAACTAGAAATACACTAAGCCCTAATGTAATAGAAAAACATCATTACAAACAGCAGCACGAACACATTAAAACAAAGAAGTATCCTGATGTATGATCAATAATCCAGGTAGAAAAATCTAAAAAAGTTATGTCTGGTCCTCTGGACCTGGCCTGCCAACCAGATCTGAAACACAGCCGTGAAGGCTACCAATGGTGGGACAGACCTGGTTGGCAGGCCGCAGACTGACAAAGTCCTTCTGGTGGACGGAATGCTTCTTCACTTAAAAAAACAGGTCTGGATGAAATTATTTAACATTTTTTGTTGTTTTCTGCTGGATGCATTTCAGAGTTTCTAAAAACTGACATAATATGTCTAAAAATCACACAAAAAGTCAAGGAAAAGATCAAATGGTCAAGCTAGAAAGTGGTACCACACTGATTCGGAATATGTTTTTGCTGATTGAGCAGCAGTTGAGTTGCTTGGATGTAACTGGGACCCTGTGTACATAATCTCGTTTCATCACATGTACCACATGCGGTGCAAATGACAATAAAGACTCTGACTCTGACTCTAATGCCTCATCCTCACCTAAAGCATATCGCGCTTCCAAAAATCTCCAAACGCACTGTACTGGCTGCTTGTCAACAGATGACTGTCCTCATCTAACGCGTCTGCAGTGGGAGGAGGAGCGTGTTGGTCCTCTTCCGCTCCGGTGTTTGTTTATTTCCGGTCTCAGAAAAATGGCGGACGCAATACGAAGAATTGCCTTGTTGTACTTAATCTACAAAGCAGCAACACGCAGACGCCGTGCACAACAACGATTCTGGATTCACCCCACATTAGAGAGGCGTCATGGATTCAGTGAATTTCACCATCTGATCCAGGAGCTGCGCGCAGACGAGGAGCGCTTTCAGCGGTACTTCCGTGTCACCCGCCCCCAGTTTGACGACCTGCTGTAAGTTTCTCCTCCATGTTTACCGCGGGATTTTTTTCATCTGTTAAACGTTTCGCACGGTGCCCACCTAATTCCGTCCCGTCGTCGTTGCGTGATCACATGGCAGAGTCTCTCCTGATTGGTCCTGATTGTTTGCTGCTGAGCAGCGAGCTGAATCTAGCTGTGGAAGCACGGAATGGCGTGCTTCCACATCTGCGCATCCGAGCAGCACAGTCGCTGCTCGGATGCGACGCGGGAGTAGGAAACAGCTGCTGCTCACTTTCGCGCTGCTTGTATGCTGTGGATGCGCCGCGACACGACCCGCTGCTCCAAGATTCGCGTCCCCATAGACTTCAATGTAAAGTGGCTGCTTCGGCTGCGCGAGATGCGTGCGGTGGGGATCCAGCATGAGAATGTGATTTATGCAAAAAAAAAAGTTGCCAAATGTTCCCTATGATTAATTTGAGTTTTAATAAAAATCCATTCATTCACGATAATTGGCAATGGGTGGAAATAAAAAATATATTAAATAAACTCATAATTATTTGTAAATGTTATTTTTTATTTTTACTTATTGTAGCTCCCAAATTCATAAATCATGGTTGTAAACAAGTTGCTTGTCAGCCACATTTACAGTTACGATGCTATGATGGTGAATCTTTCTGCCAAAGGAAAAAAAAAAGTAGGCACGGATGTGTTCCTTGTGATGAAATATCCATCTCTATCTCTACAGAGCCTGAAGTCTTTTCAAGTTGCTCTGACTGAAGTGAATTAATTAGAAAACCGAAAACACAGGCAGTATGAAAGGAAGGGAAACACTTTCAAAAACCTAAACTGTGTCATGTGTGAAGGAAATTACAACTCTGCTGATTCACTCGCTAATCCTGCAATGAACGCTGGCATGTTCTCTTCAAGGGATTTAAAAGTTAAAACACACACACATGAAATGACGTGCACCCGAAGAGCCGTGCCTCTCTGACTTACAAATGAGGCGAATAATGGAGAGCTCGCTCATTGTCAACACTCTGCGTGTGCTGCGTGTGAGTATGTGGCATTCGCGGGCAAAAAGTTTACACACTTTGCATTATGCGATTGGATGAGTGTGTGTTGCTGAAACACTTCATCACTCATACTGGCAACGCCATCAAAGTATTTTCCACTATAGTGAAATAATGAGGAGGAAATGAGGACAAAAATTGGTGCTGTGGGTGGACGTTTTGACTTTAGCAGCAATTTGTCAGTGTGCTTTTGTGAAATCGAGAAGAAAATGGCGGAAAAACGACGGAGCAAAAACCAGAGAGAATAGTGTGGGGGTGGGGGGCACTGGACAAAACCAGCCTTCAATAGCTATTAGTGTTCCTCGAGGGCGTATGCAAAAGTTTTACCATAAAGCATGGAGTAAATCACAGTGCAGTGAACACTCCTGGGCAGTATAAAATCAATCTCAGAATATAGCAAGCGATTTCGTTTGCTGGATGTTTATAAATATCCATTCAGATTTTGTGATTGCTCGTGTGGGAACTAGAACTGCCAGCTGTGTTCATGAAGACAGGGATCAGGCTGCGACCGTCCTATCTCATACACATCTGGGCTTTAAAACACAATTTCTATTTGTCACATGCTATTTTTTTGTTACCTTTAAAGGTCCACTGACATGATTTTTTTACTATTCAAAAAATTGCTCAAAATATATATATTTTATCATTTAAATATGTTTGTTTTTGCAAACAAAATGATAAATCACTTTAATTTTGCTTTAAAAGTGATTTTGAACTTCAAGCCGTGTTTAATCATGGGAAATCCCATTACACGCGAACGCACCATCTGTGATGTCACACCGGGCAGAGCTCTGGGCTTGTCACAGTGCGCAGGTATGAGCAGCTCGACATGAAGGAAGTCTGATACAGCATCAGACCTAAATTAGATCCTGTTGTTTCTTGTTCCATCACCCAAACTATTTTCTGCTTCCCAAAATGAAGACAAATAGCTCAAATCTTCACATAGATTGATAAATTCGTCCAGTTTTAAATTGTCCGCTATTAAAGACACCAGAGCCCTCTGCCCAGTGTGACATCACATATGGTGCGTTCGAGTGTAATCGGATTTCCCATGATTAAACACGGCTTGAAGTTCAAAATCACTTTTAAAGCAAAATTAAAGTGATTTATCATTTTGTTTGCAAAAACAAACATATTTAAATGATAAAATATATATATTTTGAGCAATTTTATGAATAGTAAAAAATTCACGTCAGTGGACCTTTAAGTTAAAGGAAGAGCATTTCTGTGTTTGTCTGTACTGTTAGCAAAATATCCCAGGACCCACAGATGGATTTTAGTACAAGTTCCTAGAGAGCATCATCTTTCCTGAACTGCTATTCATCGCATGGAACTGATTTATAATTTTAGGTTTTGTGCAAGACGGGGACTGGAAAATGAAAGTAACATGCTGGGAGTGTCTGAAAAGGTCAGAGACAGAAAAGCGCGAGGACCAAAAGACATCCTGGCATCTTCACAACATGTAGGAAATCTCTTGAAAAGAAGTCAGAGCAGTTTTAATGAAGTCTTTATGAAAACTTGAACTGAAGTAATGGTCTTTAGATATAAAAGACGAGAGAAGTTGTTTAGCTCAGACTAGCTCAGTGGGTGGGCAGTGAAGATGCTAGATGAAAAAAGGGGGTCCACATCTGTTTGGTTGAAATGTTCTAGTAGGCCCAGAATGAAAACATTATCAATCCATTCATCATCCAGATGTGAACTTAGAATGATGCTCTAGATCAGGAGTGAGCAACAATTTTACCAGTGGGTCTTTTTTTAATTTAGTAAAGTGGCTGAAGGGCCACACATCACACCTGGATCTGTTCTATACAGTACAACATTACATCATCTGCAAAAGTACACATTCAGACTGAAAGGCTTTATCTGTGTTAGTTTGTGTAGCAAAATGTGGCTAATATTTGTTACACAGGTTTTTTTACAAAGATTTATTTTCTAAGAAAAAGTTTCCTTTTTTCATGATTTTACTGTTTGTATTCTTGACATTTCTTCAGCATTGCTTATGTGCCAATGTTTGTGAGAATTGATTTAGACAACTACTGATTGAAATAAAACCATTTAGAGTCATTTCTCCATATTTAAAAATAAATGAAGCAGATTTAAATGTTGCAAGAAAAAAAAAAACCTTTAGGCCTGTTTTGGTTAAAAGCAGACAATATTGCTGTAAACTGGCAAACACCCAGTATAAATACCTTACTTCAACCTTTGTCAATTAAAGTTTGACTTCCATTATTTTCTTTGGCATGCTGAGTCAGAACTCACACATTTTTACTGTTTTCAGTTAATTTTGTTAATTGCAATCAAACCACTTCAACATACTTTGTGCTATACTTTCTTCATACAGCAAAAATGTTCAGCTTGCAGTGGAACAGTGAGTTCTGACTTGTGGTTTGTGTAACTTTTATACTTTGTACACATCTTATTAAAAATGTTCCCCCATAGAAATGAATAAAATATCTTAAATTCCTTAAAAAACATTGTTTTCTTAGATATCTGCTGCAGGATATCTGCTCCATTTTTGCTTTCTAATGATTATTTTAGCTTCTAGCAACTGTCCTGCTTTTGTGAACCTTTGACCACCATTTTTCTACTTTCACCTTTTAGCTACTGTTTAGCGACTTTTAGGTTTTGTATCAGTTTAGCTACTTTCAGCTTCCACTTTTAGTTTTTAGCTACTATTTTGTTACTTTAAGCTCGTGTTGTGCTGCTTAGCCTTCTGCTCATTGTAGCCTGCTTTTTGCTTTAGCCTTTGTTCATCTCAGTTCAGCCATTCTAGTGTTATTTTAACTTTAACAATAGTTAGAGCTTATTTAGCAAAGTCCAGCTGTGTTTTAGCTCTCAGCATTCCCAATGCATTGCTTGAATTTGTGCAGTTGTTTTGTTTCTGTTTTACGACATCAAGAGTCAGACTGGCATGACCAAAGGACTACTCAGGCTGTTACGCTCATGTGTGCTCCATATTTTCTCCTCGTATGTATAATTATGTGCTTCTATTTGAATTTTTAAACTTTCTTTCATCAATTATGAATAAATAAAAATCTGAATGTTCTGGATTTTGTAATAAATGCTTAACATGAAACATCCCTTTGGTCTAAAGAGTGAAGAAAAAAAAACCTCGTTGGCGAACAACAAAAAACCTATTGCAGAGAAAGAAAAAAAACATCCTTCATCGGAGTATACTGTAAAACTATGTGCTGTGATGTCAAAATGTACAAGACCAGCGAGGACGGGCAAAAATGCAGCTTTAATCTGTATTATTATTTTATTTATTTAGTGCGAGCTCAATTAAAAAGTCAGGCGGCTCGGATTTTCTCATCCTTTTATCATTGGCAACCTTTTATCGGGCCATTTTTAAAATCTTCAGCTTTTTGTTCAAAATTATGCACATGGTTGCCTGGAACTCTTGCAGTTATAATTGCTTTGAGCTTATCGTATGCATGCACCCAAATTCCACTTCAAAATTCATATTCTCCTCTTCTGGGAAGGTTTACCTGCAGATGAACAGTGGTTTTCCTCCCTGCAGTCTGCTCAGACAGTTAGGCAACAAAGCTTTAGCATACATTTTGTTTTTGATTATTAAAACACATTAATGCAGAAACAAACTGACAGTGTGACAGAAAATTTGAAAAACTTTTTTTTTAAGCTAGTAGATTAGTCACTGTCTCTTTACTGTAGCTATCTGGCAGTACAGTATGTGCAGATCCCCATTTTCATGCTTCATATGAAACAAATATGTGTAAAGTGCAATTTTTCACTCCCATCTTAGATGATCTAAGTTCAGCTGAGGTGTTCAATGTCAAAATATGGGTAAAATAATCACAATTAATTTTCACTGGGTTAATTAAAACAGATTTAAAAAATAACTAAAAGCCACAAGAGAAGTCTGAGATTCATTTGAACTTCTTAAGTAGCAGAAGCTGAAGGTGAAAAGTCTCCAGCAACAATCTAGTTACCTTGCAGCATGGAAACCTAGCTACTATAAATAGAAATATGCCAAGAACTTTTTTTCACACCTCTGCCTCCCCACAGAGGTGATTAAACTGATAGGGAACATTTTCTCCCTTTCTGATGCAATAACAGCAAAGCAGCTGACTGTGTCACTTGATGAGGCTCACGACTCCGCAGAAGACAAACACCGACAGAACGAGAGCGTCAGCTGTCAGAGCTGCTGCCATGAGTTACACGATAATGTTGGGCTCAGCTTATCGTCTGCATGGCACTTCTCTAAAATTATACTGGATGCATTTTAAATGTGAAATGACTTCACTCAAAAATGGATAAATATTAAAAATTTTGTTGAAAAGGTAAAAAAAAACGTTTTAGCTTGCACAAAAGATTAAATATATTGTAAAATGTAACGTCGTTGAAGCCTACAAATATGATTTAAAAAGAACGTCTTGTGTAAATTCAAGCGTTTCTTTGGTTGATCTGCAGGAGATAGCCGATTGAGCTCCTAAGGATAGTATTTTTTAAAGGTTAAACATTGCAATAAAACATAATATATTTTGAAATTAGTTTTGGTTATCATGCTTTGGTTAGTCCAGTTTTCCAGATAAACCTTGAAGGCTACCAATATCACAAACACATGCATATATCAGTGAAGACTTGAACAAGGTCTGTTTCTGATTACTGTCAGAGACACAAGAACACATTGAAACGTGTTTTCGGAGAAAGCTCCAAGCATCGTATTGACTGACGTGATTATTTTGTTATTGAAGATGCTAAGGATTACTGTGCGGCACATTTCTTGTCATAAGCTCTCAGAAATTGGTTTCTCAGTTCACACCATTGGTTCACTAACTATCTCTCAGATCGGAGACGATGTGTTCAATGGTACTTCTTCTAGTTAACGGTTAACAACGGTGTACCACAAGGCTCAACCTTAGGACCCACCCTCTTCACAATCTACGTAGGTGATGTATGTAAGACCATCCCTGATACATCCTTACATTTCTATGCTGATGACACAGTTGTTTATTGCCGAGCTAAAAGAGTTGCTAAGGATTTCCAACTTTTGCACTCTGCTTTCGACATCATGCAGTCAGATTTGTTCTGTCTCAAACTAGACCTAAACAGAGACAAAACCAAAGGGATGTTGTTTTCAAACAGGAAGTCGGTCCCAGCAGTCATTCCCTCAATTTTATTCTCGAATGGTGCTCCTATTGAGTTTGTCGATTCCTAAAAATATTTGGGTATCTTGGTCGATTAACATCTCTCTTTTAAGCTCCAGGTGGAAAATTTGGTAAAGAAACTGAAAGTTAAACTGGGTTTCTTTTTTCAGAAATAGATCCTATTTAACTCTGAATGCTAGGAAACGCCTTGTAACTGCAACTTTCAACAACTGTAGTTAAACTTGATTTAAATGGTTGGTTTAAAAAAATCATTAAACTGCTCAGGGTTATTGACTGAATCTGCAAATCTAAGCTTAGATTAATTAAAGGTATCTAGTCTTTTGAATGTATTCATTGATTTAACAAAACATGTATGTCAGTTTCAACATGCAGTGACTTGTGTGACTTGCCATTGGTTTGGTGGATATTTCAATATTTGTTTCATCTTCCAGTTTCTCCAAAAATCAAAACGGATTTGGTCAAAATAAAATCTCTTTGTCAATGTTTTATATAAAAATTCTCTCAATTCAAGAAAGATATGGTGAGGAAGATGGTCTGAGCATCAGAACAGGGAGTTGAGAGGGGCAAAGCTAAAAAATAATGAGTTCACAATTACTTTAATCCACCCACTTGTTTGAATGACTTTCAAAGTCAAGCTGACACACTTTGCTGTACCTTTCAGACAGAAAAAAAATTGTAGGTAAGATGTTAACAACTGATGTCATTTTAGCACCACAGTCTGTCAAATTGACATGCTAGAAGAAAACATGTAAAAATCTCTTACAGCGAATGCTTTTTAACACGCAGCCCTTTAAAACTGAGTGAATGTAAAATATGAAACACAATCCATTGGAAGTATTACTAATTATATTAGTCCATGCTTTTCCTTTTTCCATTACTTTTTTGCAACTAAAGTACTATGTGTGAAATAAAAATATCTATAGAGTCAAATGCAGTGGTGTGCCCTCAAGGCCTGCAAGGCCTTCTCTGAAGGCCTTAAATGATTTAAATTTAAATTTTAAATTAATTTTTTTAATTTTTATTATATGTTGTCCATGAATACGTATTAAATAATTCCAAATGGTCTGGCCGCTTCCTTTCATTGCTACCCCCCTGGTTGAGCTGCTTCCAGAGTGTATTTTCATATTTAAGCATTGAACCAATCACATTTCAGCAACTATTTGTTGCCAGGGTCAAAGAAATCTGCCTGGAAGCCTTCTCTGGCAATCCTGCAAGCTGTGGCACGGACGACCAAGCTGTTGCTTCAACCAATCAGATTTTGAGTTGGCGACACCTTATGTCTATGGGCACACTCTGGGCACACCCAGAGCCTTCTCTGCAACACTTATGTTTTCTGTACGTCGTACAGAAACGTCAGTGTATTCACACGCTTTGATTGGACAGTCAGAGGGTACAGCCAGAACTAGCAAACTGCATCTGTATAGCGAGCTGCACGAGCAAAGATATTGTTGTGTTGATTTAATAGCTGGATGGATTTTGTGTACAAATAATCAGGATTTTTGGTGAGTAAAATGTTAATATATTCCTAAATGATATTGCAAATCAGCTGGATTTTAAAAAGAGTTTTGCTGTATCCAGCGTGTGCACTGTGCATGTCTTTAAAATTTAACAAGATAACACCTTAAAAATATATTTGTTTGCTGACATTATAGTAAAAGTGTGTCTGAGCTGAACTTTTCTTTTAAAAATGAATGTACTGTAATTGTCAAATAGCTGAATTTAAATAGGTTCGCTTGGACCGGTTTTCACGTGCACGTGCGAGCGCGCACGTGCGCTGCTAAAACCTTCATCTCTTTAAAATTTAACAAATTAACAACTTAAAACATATATTTGTTTGCTGAAAATTATAGTACAAGTGCGTCTGAGCTGAACTTTTCTTTAAAAAATGAACGTAATTGTCAAATAGCTGAATTTAAATAGGTTCGCTTTAACCGGTCTTCACGTGCGCATGCGCGCGTGCGTGTGTGTTTGTGCGCTGCTGAAACCTTCATCTCTTTAATTTTTAATAAGATTAACACTTAAAAAATATATTTGTTTGCTGAAAATTATAGCAAAAATGTGTCTGAGCTGAACTTTTAACTGAATATAATGTTCAAATCAGCTGAATTTAAATAGTTTGCTTGTCGGGTCTTCCAAACGTGTGCGCGCATGCTGCAACAACCTTCATCTCGTTAAAATGTAACAAGATCAACACCAAAAATATATATATTTATTTTATTTATTTTTATTCAAACTCGTTGAATTCTTCATCTTCTATGTCGCTGGTGAAGAGTTCTGACAACTCCTGAGCAGGTAACAGGTGATGATGCAGCTCAGAGCACTCCTCTTCCTCCTGGCTCCACGTCAGCTCCAGCAAACATCCTGCCTTCCTGAACCGAGACAGATGGATTCTTTACTGACTGAGGTCCACGCTTTATCCATCCATCCATCCATCCATCCATCCATCCATCAATCCATCCATCCACCCATCCATCCATTCATCCATCCATCTATCCGAGGACCTGCTGGAACGTCACGTGCATCTGTCCTGTAGCTGTGAAACTGTTGCTCTCCGTCCATCACGGAGCAGAGCTGCTTTGAAGCTTGGTCAAGCCTCCCAGGATGATGGCAGGAATGGAGTTAAACACTTTAATTGTATCTTTAAACTGCAGCATGATGTGCGTGCACACGCTGTCCATCCAGCAGTACTTTTTTTGCTCTAAAATATCCATACACAGGTACACCTGTAGTTGTCAAAAGCCTAGAGGGTCCTTTAGCGCCCCTAGCGGCCGAAAGTGGTACTGCTCCATTTTCCCCCATCAGAATGAATGGAAACAGTCATTTATCAGCCAAAAATTGGTCTAAAAATATGGGGAAAATAGTTATTGATGGTTGGATTGATTCAGACAGAGCACTACTGAAGGCCTAGGTGTGAAATGCACAGCCCGCCACTGGTCAAATGGTATTTGTTTATTTACAATCCTGGGTTTCAAGTAAAGAAATGAGCAGAAATAAAGAAAACAATGAGTGGAGGAGGAAGAAATGGAGGTGGTGAGGGACTAAGCCAAGGCGCAGAGGGAAGGGGTGAGGAGGGGAAGGGTGCTCCCACTTGGGGCTGACCTACATGCAGAGGGCCACGGTGGCAGGGCAGCAAGATGCCGCTGGCACTCCAAGCCATGTGGGTCTCAGCCATCTCACTTCACAGTGTGTGTGAACACCAAACTACTGTACATGTGAGCAAGCAAGTGCACGTGTGTGTCTGAGTGAAAGAGCTTGTGTGTGTTTTACTGTAGAGGCCTGGTCACACCAGATTGGTGACTAGGATGTTCCACTCTGGTGAATCTTCACAGATTTGACTCTGGCTCACTTAAGGGGGGGAAAGAGTGCAAAATCTCACGATGGAAGGAAAAGAAAAACAACAGATTTAGGGTGGAACGTTGGCTTAGATGGTAGAGCTGTTGCCTCTCAGCGAGGTGGTCGCTGGATCAAATCCCGACCGGGGGCCTTTCTGGGTGGATTTGTATGTTCTCTCTGTGCATGCATGGGTTTTCTCCAGGTACCCAGTTTCCTCCCACAAACCTAAAACCTGCATGTTAGACTGATTGCTAACTCTAAATTGTCCCTAGGGTGAGTGAGAGAGTGAATGGTTGTTTGTCTCCATGTGTCCCTGCGATGGACTGGAGACCTGTCCAGGGAGTGCCCCGCCTCTCGCACAATGATGGCTGGACATGGGCGCCAGTGACCTCTGTGACCCGAAAAGGAAGAAGCGGGTAAAAGATAATGCATGCATGGATGGAAGTTCTCATTTGCATTGTTGATGTTACACACAGATAATACAATAATAAAAAATAAAACATTTTTTGCTATGTTGTGCATCTTTGTGTGCAATCATCTAAGTTTGAAGTTAAAGGTTTACAAGCTGACTCTAAGTCAAAGTCAAAGTCAACGTCAAAATATTATTAATCTATTAATGAAACTAGAGAAGGGTTTTATTTAACATGTTGACTGATGATGTCATGACTGTTATCTCAGGAGGCAAACCAATTATTGTTTGATAAGTTGTAGGCACTGCTGCATATATATTTTTTTAATTTTCTATAGCATCCATTTATCTATACTGTACTATGAATTATTTCCTTTACTTTTTGGAGAGCAAGAGATGCAACACAAAAGAGCAATTAGATGACGATGAGCTAACCTCTGAAGAAGACATTGAGTACAACTTACTTCTGGAAATAAAAACAAAAATGGAGTGGCATCAAATTTTAGCGGTTTTAGGATTTCTGTTTAATCTGTGGTTCATGTGCCAAACAAACATTTTTCAACAATGGACTAAGCATGAGCGGAAGATGACCATGGAGAATGTTATTTTTTACACAAGGCGGCTGAGCTGGCTCTATATGAGGTATGAAAAATGCGTGTTTGTTTTGCCTTCCTGATTTTGGAACGGTCTCTTGTCCACTTGCATTCACACTGCATTCGAACCGCACTAGAGTTCACTTCAACCAAACTGAGACCTAGGTTTTTCGGGAAAACCAGAGTTCGTTTTTTTTGGTCTGCATCAGAGTTTGACTGCGCATTCACACCTCTCCAAATGAACCATACGTTCCAGGCAAATGGACTAGAGTTTGATTAAAGCGGATTAAACCGGGCTGGTGTGAATCCACCCTCAAACTCACAAGCATAACAGCACAAGAACCGACACAGAAACAAATGCTTGAAAGCAGAGCATTCCCTAATTATTAAAATCCAACAAAAACACAAAGTTTCATT
>JBBPBX010026719.1:18296-37881 GCA_038048925.1 Garcialebias charrua | reverse complement strand
ACTCCGATAGCGTTAATATATGCTGGAGAATCTACATACAGATCAAAGTCACGTTTTCTCCTCTCAAACTCACCAATAACATGTGTACTGCTCCTGAAAGTTTCCAAATCCTGTCCTGTTAAATTCACCATCTTAATTGGAGAAATTAAAGAAACGAGTGTACAGATTCCTGACCATCTTGAAGACAACGTATTTCTCAAAGTTCTACCACCACAAAACCAGTAAACATCTGCACGTGCTACAGATAATCTCGTCATGTTTGTCCAAGCTGAAACATCCACATTCAACTTACACCAACTTGAATCAATATCACCTACAGATATACCTCCCTGAATTTTCCTAACCAGACAAGTGTAAGAGTTTCTCACTGGAGTGAAAACAGGTGGGATTGCATCTCTTGGGGCCATGGGAAAATATTTCTCCAAACCTTTGCAACTATCAGAGGGATTTTCCTTCATATGTAGTTCCAACATGCAGTGAAAACATGAATCATTTGAAAGAGGTGATGTCATCATTAATAACGCTGGCCTGGCCTTCGCACAAACAACGCAATCCTTATACTTCACTTGTTCTGCTGCATTTTCAACATACTCTATCCAGTAATTTTGCTGTGTGAAACCTGTCTCCAAAGCCAACTTTTCTTCATATGTCACATCTGTCATATAAGACACCTCTTGATCTGATTCAATCTGACTTTCCTCCCTCTGAACCACATTTATCCTGAACGGACTCGTTGGATCTTTGCCAGAAACATGAACTCCCAGTATATAAGTGTCACTATCCTGCCTCTGAGGATTCTTTAAAGTCAAAATCAAAGAATTACATGTATTTTGTGCTAGACACCTGGTGCTTTTAGTATGATCTTGTATGATTGACAAGCGTTCCTGTAACGGATACTTCCCTCTTCTCGCTTTTTCTGGTCTGTAACCCCAATCAGCAGGCCCTGAATTACACAACACATTATTCCAGTCCCCGCAATTCATGTCATGCCCATAAGTCACACAAATATACTTCACTGCCCAAATAAATGACTCCTGCCTCGCACCACAGTACATCACAGAGCAAAGGTCAAATTTAACAGATGCAGTCACCCCAACTGTGAAGTTAAACTGTAGGAAATTAACTATCATGGATCTCTTTGATCTGCTAATGTCAGAGTCTGGGTGTACCTGAATCTGAACCTCTGCAACCTCTGTTCCATCTTCCCCTCTGCTGAGCAAGAAGTTAGGGTCCTCATCACAAGATCTGTTGACATTGTCGTGAACAACTTCAGGGGAGCCTGTCTTAGCTGTCGATGCAACCCACAGAGTGAGTCCTGTAATCAAAATAATTCCAAAAGTGGTTACCACACTTAACCTCACCGCTAGGAAATTCATTCTTCCTGTAACAATTATGTACAACAAACAACGTCCCCTTTTTATGTAATGTTATTTTAAGTCTGTTCTGATTTTCTCCTCGTTGTATCTGATTTTCTCCTCGTTGTATCTCCTAAAGTTGTATCGGGGTCTTGGAACCGGTGGATCAAAGCTCTCAGTTGAAGGTGGAGCTGCAATGTCACTGTGTACAGATGGCTCACACAGTTCCTTAGATGCACCCAGCTCTCCAGACACGCTCAGCCCTTCGGATGTGCTCAGCTCTTCAGATGTGCTCAGCTCAGCCAAGTCCTTTCGTACCTGCTGTAGAGTGCGTAGAGAAGGGTCAGAGCTTTTAACACAGTGTGTCTTATGAATCCAGTTACTGAGCTTTTCTTCAGTTAACCAAATTTTAACACAGTGAGAAGTGACAGCAGCCACCTTATAAGGGCCTTCCCATTTAGGCTGAGACCAGTTAAAACGGGCTACCTTTCTGAGAATCCAGTCACCTGTATCCACGTGGGCACAGTGTTGTTCTCCCTCTGCAGTCTGGATCAATTGAATCTGTTGAGAAATACTCATTACAGTATTATTAAGCCTCTTCAAGTACTCTGATATGTCATAATGTTGTAATTGTAACATAGTACTTTCTGACGGCAACGGATGAGTGAAAGGACATGGCATCTTCCTTCCTGTAAGTATCTCATGAGGGCTGACATTCAGGGTAGTATTTGGAGTTGACCTTAAGTTGAACAGCACTATAGGTAGGGCATCAGGCCATTTCAATTTTGTGTCTGCACAAACCTTTGCCAACCCCTCTTTAAGAGTACGGTTAGCACGTTCAACCAAACCCTGTGATGAAGGATGAAAAACAGCCCCAAACTTATGTCGAATGCCAAACAATTTCTCAACTTCCCTTAACTCCCTGTTTGCAAAATGGGTTCCATTATCTGATCTGATCACTGAAGGAACTCCAAATCTGGGGATCAACTCCTTTGTCAACCACTTTATTACCTCTTTTGCTTTCTCAGTTTTCGTTGGAAAAGCCTCTACCCACCTACTAAATTGATCCACGCAAACGAGTAAATATCTCTTTCCAGCCACTCTATTCTCAACACCCATGTCAGTAAAATCTATCACAATCTCTTTCCACGGTGCCTGAGGCATTGGAAATCCACCAAGTCCAGTTTTAAGCGCCACCTTTGGATTATGGTGGGAACATATTTCACATGTCTGTACAAAATATTTTGCAATGGAAATGGCATATGGGTTCCACCAATTCTGTGAGATCAAGTCAATCAGTTTTGATGTACCACAGTGCCCCCTGCTGTGTGCTTCTTGGCATAGCAGGTTGAACAATCCAGCTGGAGCTACAATTTTACCCTCATGATTCCTCCAAATTTGTTCACTATCCTTTTTAGCTCCACGGTCTAACCATGCCTGCTTCTCGTGCGGAGCGGCTGCATTTTGTAACTCTCTGATATATTCTAGAGTAAATTCCTTTTGAAAATAGTCTTCAGAACTCTTTTTCTCATGTCTCTGGACCATCTGTGTCCTTAAAATATAGCCTGCAATTCTTTTAGCAGCTTGATCTGCCTCATGATTCCCTTGAGCAATGAAATTGCTACTCTTCTGATGGGCCTTGCATTTAATTACTGCCACTTGTCTAGGCCGCTGCAATGCATAATACAATTCCAGTAATTGTTTAAAATGTCTGACTGGTTCTCCAGATGAGGTGACAAATCCCTTTCTTCTCCAGTGACAGAGATCAACATAGACTGCCTGAAAAACATACGCTGAGTCTGTGTAAATATTAACCTTTTTTCCTTCTGCAACGTTACAAGCTTCTGTTATAGCTTTTAGCTCTGCGAGCTGCGCAGAAGCTGGCTGGTTCATCACTTCTGCCTTGAGTTCAACAAAACCTGCATCTCTTCTTTCCACCACAGCGAACGCAGTGATCAATGCGCCCGTTTCATTTCTATGACTATGTCCATCACAGAACAGTATCATGTCTGGCTGGTCCAAAGGATCTTTAGAAAGGTTTTCATGTAATTTCATTTCCTGTGCGGTGTCACTAATGCAGTTATGATCTTGTGTGGTGTCCATCTGCGCAGCCATATTTGTTCCCTGGCTTGTAAAATGTATATGTGAATTATGTAATAATCTTCTGAGGTTTTCTGTTCTTTGATTTGAAAATGTGAATGTTTGTGAGTCCAAAAATGATTTTACGTCATGAATTGTGTGAACAAAAACCTCATTCCCCATAGTTATGTGTGATGTCTTTAAAATAGACTTTCCAATGGCAGCTACATGCCTCACACAGGTAGGGTGGCCAACTTCAATTTGATCTAATTTTGAACTATAATACATCAAAACGTGCCTGTCAGAGCCAGCTTTCCCTCTTTGAAACAAGACGGCATTCACAAATCCGTCTTTTTCATCCACATCCAAGTGAAATGGCAAGGAGTAATCTGGACACTGCAGAGAGCACGCATCAAACAAAGCTTGTTTAATCTCCACAAATGCCCTGTCAGCTTCCTCCGTCCACTGCAGTGGGGACACAAAATTTTTATATCCCACAGCCGAAATGAGGTTCCGCAGAGGAGCCACCTTACGGCTGAAATCAGGAATGAAGTTCTTACTGTAATTGATCAGCCCCAAAAATTTTAACATCATCCTAACATTTGCTGGTTTAGAATGATTTAAAATGGAGCTTTTCTGAGATGGTGTCAGTTGCAGGCCAGAGCCAGAGATGAGCCTACCCAAAAACTGAACTTTTGAACGACCCACCTGTAATTTGTGTTTTGACACTTTAAAACCACACTGGGCTAGATGTCGAAGCACAGCTTCAGATGCCTGCATAATAGCTTCTGAAGTCGGAGCTGCTATCAGAATATCATCGACGTATTGGATTAAAACCACTCCTGGTGGCAAAGGCAAATCAGTAAGGACCTGCTTTAATACATGATTGAACAAAGAGGGCGAATCCACGTACCCCTGAGGTAATCTACTGTACGTGAATTGTTTCCCCTTAAAGGTAAATGCAAACAGATCCCTTGATCCAGCGTCCAGAGGCACACAAAAGAACGCGTTCGCCAGGTCAATACAAGTAAAAAACTTGTGTTCAGGCTGAATAGCATTCATCATAACATAAGGATTTGGAGTACCATAATTAGATGGAACAACAACCTTATTTATAGGCCTCAAATCATGAACTAAACGGTAATGAGATTTATCAGCTTTTGGTACCGGGTGTAGAGGTGTGTTCCAGCTCGAAACAGTAGGCTGCAACACACCAGCTTCCAGCAAACCCTTAATAGTTTGCTCTTGTAATGAAATAATGTGGCGGTAAGGTATTTAAACACTTACTGGACCACCATTATTGTAGATGCGCAGGTCTGAGCAGATTTTATCCTGCACAAACTGCCACCAATGCGCGAGTTCTTCCTTTTTCCGATACTAAATTGCTTTTACTGTAATTAGGAAAAATGTAACTTCACAAGGGAATCCAACTTATGTTGGTCTACCAGAAAATAGACCTTTTATTGAAACTATCACAAAATTACATTAAACATTTGTATCGATATTAGCTCTGATTTAATAACTACGTTGACAAGAATTCAAATTAAAACAAACAGACAGTTAGGATTTAACTGTTGGCACATTACTTGACAGATTAAAGCTTATGAAAAATAAGAAAATAGGAGGAAGAAGATGAATGAAAGCTAAGTTAACGGAAGTTAATTATTTTGAAAACAACCAGGGTGGCAAGCTTTCCCATACGGGTCTTAGCTGGGCTTCTCACACGCTCAGAACACATCAACGCCTCGTTACCTGTTGACGATACGTCTTGGAGATAAGAGTTGAAGTTGTGGACACTAACGGACTGTGTTGTCCAGTTCACGCCCAGATGACCTCCGCGCGTGTGAGCTGATTCAGACGAGCAAGAAGAGCCGCTTTCACCGGCAGGAACAGGCCCCAATCGCACTGGCTGAACTTTCAAAGTAAAACTTCAGAAAACAAATTCTTCCAGAAATGAGTGAAAGGATCACAGTAAGGCTTTACTGTGATTCCAGCTGAAACGTGGGTCGAGTTGACACATGACCGGAACGTCTCCAGCTTTCCCAGAGGAGAGAAAACCAGTTGTCAGTTAGTTCTCTCCAAAAAACTAACTAAAAATGCAGGAAATGACCTTTATATGGGAGGCGGGGTCTTCCCCACCTCCTTAATGGCTACAGGCTGGTTTAACAAAATAAAAGATGGAAGTTTGATCCCATAGGCAGAAATGTCTCTTGACGGACAACAGGAAAACTGTTTACATAAACGACCAGGTGGACTGTCCTGTTGAGTCTAGCTTGAAGACAAAACAAGAGAAGGAAGTAACAGCTTTTTCCCTGACTCACAGTCTTAGATTCAGAGCACACTTTGTATTGGAAAATAAACCAGCATAAAGGTCAAACTCATGCAAGTAACAGATCATCATTGAAATGACAAAAAGTATACTGTTTGATCAATTCTGAATTAACACACATTAAAGAGAAAGTTCAATCTGATTAATTAGTGTCCATTAATTCATAATAATTGTTAACCAATATAAGTGTCCAATCGTCTCCTTGAGGGCTTCAAGAAGGTGTAACACTTAGAGTTTCAAAGAGATGCAGAGAGGTGTACTTGAAGGTCAAGCCTAAAATATCAGAGGTTAGGTGTATCACTACAGTCCCCCTTTTTGGAAGTCATCGCCTGTCCTTGGAGATGAGTTCCAACACGAAAGGATACCACCGAATGTCTCTGACCTCTATGTAATCCAGCAAGTGGAAAAAAAAAAGTCAAAAAAAGTTCAAAATTATACTCCCATAATGTTTTTGGAAATTCCATACTGTTCGTAGGTAATCCCTTTGCGGTAAGCTTTCAATCCTTTGGAAAACATAGTCTGTTAACCCATGGAAAACTGAGTCTGTGATCCCTTGGAAACAAAGTCTTATAATCCACAACGGTAAATCCACAACGATGGGGGTTATTGATTTCATCAGCAAGAATGGTTTTTAATCAGCATGTAGAGGGGATCCCTCGATTGAAGCAGAGGAGGCGGGCCTTGGATGAAGGTTGAAGACCAACGTTGGATCAGCAGGTCCCCACATCGAAGGTTGCAGGCTGGATGGCTTCCAGTCGGTGCCACCCTGGTTCAATGTGTCATGCAATTATGTGGTTTTAGGTGGGCTTATGATTGGGATTTTACATTAGGCCTTACCTATATGCACCTGGTATGTAAGCTATCATGGATTAGATCAGCTACAATTACCAATTAAGGGGTGGATCAATGCTGTAAAAATCAGAAATAGGGATCTATACCTATAGAAATGTGGAGGGCTTCTGTAACGAAGGCCTCTTCATTCAAACTATTCCTCCATTCATTATTTAGTTTAGGTTAAACTAAAATAAAAAAATGAAATCTAGTTTGGTCTAAATGTCTGTTGTCTTTTAGACGAACGACGCAAGATTTGGTATTCCCTATAAATTTTGAAGTCTATGGCGAGACTCATCAAAATGAATAGATCTAGAATAGAAACGATCGAATCGGTTCTATCTAAATGATTGGGAGATCAGTGTAGATTATAGTACCTTAAGTAGTATTGATCTACAATGACTCTTCAAAGATTGAGATCTTTAACAAAATGAACAGCATGTTGGCATAGTTAAATCCATTTAAGTCTTCAACTAATCAACAATCAAAACCTCTTTTGGCTGGGAGTGTTCAGAAAACAATAACAACTTCAATAACACAAAAGTAGCAATTAAGCAACTAAAAACAACGTTTCACTACAACAAACTCACTCTGGTCGTCAGATTCCAACGTGTCACACACAAGAAAAACAGTTCTTAGCTTTATAACCGATGTCAATTAAATCCTGCAGATTTAAACGGTTGTTAAGGTTAGTTTTTGTTGTGGGTTTTATGCTTAGCGTTTCTAAGTTCTAGTTGGAACGGTTTCTTTTCGCAACTAGTATAGTTTAAACTGTTTAGTTTATTTACTATCCTGTGCTTGGACGACCTTGTTTTCCCATGAAGTCTGTGAGTTTGCGAGATCTTTGTCGTTTGTGGGGTTATTGAAATCTTTGTCCTTGACATGGGCATGACCTAACATCACCCCCCTGTGGTCATGAGGGACCACGCGCACGGGTGTGGACGTCCGTCCATGGGCACGAGTTAGGATGCCATTGTTTAGTTTAAGCTGTTCGCGCAGTTTATGGGGAACCTTGTACAGGAACCTTATAGGTCTCGGCCAACGTACCTCTGTACGTTTACCTCTTTCTGCGTAATGCAGGTGTGTCACAACTGTCGGCGCCGTCGCAGGCGTGTCTCTGTCGTTGTGATGTATGTCTTCCCACTTCATGAATGAAGAGGTGCTCTTTGAGTCTGTAAGAACCATGTCATCTCTGAGTAGTTCTAGATTCAAAAGCTCTTGAACCAAGGTTTCATCGTAAGCTTGGCTGATGGCTGAATTATCTGTCCCAGAGGTTAGTACAGCGTCCTCAGTGTGGGACCCTCGGATCTCCACACCTTCCTCTACCTGTGGTAGGAAGTGTGAGTTTGCCCCCCATTTGTTTGAGGAGGGGTCCTCAAAATCTGTAACAATGAAGTCCAAGTGACCGTCAGCGTGTTGTAAACAGTCACTTTCAGGACTCGGATGTCCTTGAACCAAGACTTCACTGAAATCTCGGCTGTTTGCCGAATTACCTGTCCCATAGGACAGTACAGCGTCATCGGTGTGGGACCCTTGGATCTCCACACCTTCTTCTACCGGTGGTAGGTAGTGCTCAGTGAGTGCTAAAGGTGTCAGCTCGCAGAGGAGGTTCTCGGGATGGGCCAGAGTCTGGTCCAACTGTTGAGTCTCCTCTGTCTCACCTGTAGTTGAAGGTTCACTTACCCGGCTTGTGGTCTCGGTTGGGGAATCCCATGTGACCTCAGCGGTACCTGTTGTTAGACAGTCAGTGTCCTGACCTTGGGGAGGCACCTCGATTGGCAGTGGACTGCTCACTGTGGCCCACATTGTCTGATTGCCATAATTTATAATCGCTTCAAAGCGATTAATAAAATCTTGGCCAACCACAAATGGAGTCTGGAGTGAGTCAAGTTCAGACACATATACCGGGTGGTATAGTGACATTTCGCCAATCTGCATGTGAACCATGGCTATTAGGGTTGTTCTCGTCTTTGCGAGGCCCTGTTGCTCACCATAAGTGTATTTCACAAAGGGTATTTGCCTGTCAACATCGTTAGCGGCGGTCCTTAGCTCCTCAAACAGTTCGGCTGACATGGTAGACACGTCTGAGCCGCTAACCAGGAGCGCTTCTTGCGCGAGGACCCCTTCCAATGTGAGTGGCAGGTAAGCTCTCTTAGCTTTTCCCCTTTTTATAAAGTTACACAGAAACCATTCAGGTTCTTCCACACGTTTCTGTGTACGTGTGATTCTGTCTGTGTAATCGTCGTCGCTGTCAGCATCATGATGGCTGTCTGCCTCATGACCTTCAGGATGTGGATTTTCAGCAATTTGTTTGCTGTCAGCATTTATGTCAGTGCCGACGTTGTTGTTGTCAACTGTGTGCACTGAGTTGTTGCAAAAGGCAGTGCTGTGTGTCGCTTCATCAGGATGAACAACGTTGTTTGTGTTATCATCAAGGACAACATCACACGTTGTGTCAGCTTGGTCAACCACTGTAACATTCAAATCATTTGACAAACAACTCACAACCTCAGTCACGTCCACGCGCGGAGGCGCCGCTTCCATAATCCGGAGCATGTGTGACTCATTGCATGTCCCAAACTGTGCAGTTCGAGGGGCAGGGGCAGGAGGGCCGCTTCTCGTGAACCGATCAGAGCCACCGTTCCAGCTGGAACTGATCTGTTGTTTGTTATCATGAAAAACCTGTGACCTCTCGCACTCTGAAGGAGAGGGAACCTCTTCTACTTCCTGCGAGTGGGACGTGACCTTTTGACCTGGGCACACCACTGAGGGTGTTTTTCGCTGTTCGAGCATGTCAAAAAATTCCACAGCACATTGTTTAATTTCTGCCATGGTACTCTCTTTGCAATTAACATTGAAGCGAACACATTTCATTATGAAAGGTATTAGATTCAAAGTGAAACGACTTTTAAACAGGTAATCTTCCTCAATCCCAGTGACAGTTTTATCCCCTGTGTAAACAGAGAGAAGCCTGTCGTAAAACACCAGGGGATGTTCACCTGGTTCCTGAAGGACGTTCTTTGCAGCTAAGTGCCTATCAAAGGATGCACCTGTTAGAACGTCCATCTTTGTACTGATTTTCTGTGAAAAATCAAGGAAAGTGGGTCTTATTTCACAGTGTGCAGTCTCACCATGTGATGCCTGCGGCAGTCAACATGGAGTCCAAGATGTGAAATTAAATAAAAATCAGTGATTCCTATTAACTTGTCGACCTGTGACAAGGTCAAACAAAAACGGCTGTCGTGAGAGTTTTGTGAAAATCAAAACAAAGGACGCCTCATGTGTGTTATTTTAACCTTGCAGTTTAAAATAAAATAAAAACAGACAGTTTGTTTTGCACAGAATCAATGATAAAAGTGTCAAGTTTTATCAAAAAGCAGACATGTCTGTATTAAATCTGTGTAACTGTTCTGCCATCAACATTTGATTTTATGTGAAAATCAAATGAAAGGTGTGCTGTGAGTACAATATTTCAAATTGTTCCCCGTTTAAAAACAGGAACGTTCAAACGTACAAATTACAGGAAGACTGCGTCTTCTCTAGTAACCAGGAGGTGGGGTGAGCAACGCTGGATAAATTTATAACAGCGACCGCAAGTTCTCTCTCTGACCGCTATAGAGGCCCTGTTGTCGCCTGTGAGCGCAGCTCTGAGCTGCCAAACATTCAGACGTCTAACAACGGATCAAAAACAGCAAATCAGAAAGCCCAGAGCCCTGACGTGACAAAACTCTAGTATCCCCTTTCTCACAAAAATGAAATTATGTGAGTAAAATCGGTTGGACTGTGAAACATTTTAAACTGCGTTTAAAAGAAAAAAGGTCGGGCCTTCAAAGTAGTTGCCACTGCCGGTGTCACGTGACCTGGTCACATGGCGATCGGCAGTTTTAGAACAACTGACTCAATCCACCCATTAAAATCACAAAAACACCGCGTTTAAACAGTCTTTTCAATGACAGTAATGGACAAACAAGCATGGAAACTTGTAAGAGCAGGTTTACCGAAGTGAAAGTTGACGAAGAGTGGGCTCCCCCACCCCGCAAGCGTCAACACTTACAGCGTAACCGACCAATCACAGCGAAGACAGAACTGTAGTTCTAAAACCCAAGTGTTCATGGGAAACTGTGTCTTCCAAACCTAACGCCGCCCACGTGTGACGCGCCGTTCGAGCGGTGCGGTGTGTTCACGGACCTATGGTCGGTCGAACAAAAGCGTGGAACGGACTTTTCAACGTTCTAAAACAGTCATAAATATCGCAAAACACCGCGGTTAAGCCAGTCTTCGACGATATCACGTGCATAGAACTCAAACAACACAAATAAACCGTCAGAAATGTGTACATAAATGAATCTGACAACCAGCAGTCTACAGAAACCAACGTTCTTGAACACGACACACAATGGACCAATCACAGCGTTTTAAGCAGCCATCTTGTCTCGGTACCGCTAACGACTAGCTTGACCCAAAGAACTGGACACACTTTCACAAAATAAACGTATTTTTACACCGCAGAAAACTCTGTAAATGAGCTCAACACATCCAGGCTAACTCCCACGCCCTCCAAAGAAGGCAGCACGCTAACTGTTTAAACAACGGACTTTACGTCACTCGGAACCGGATCCTGTCCGGTCCAAAAGCTGAGTGGGTTTCACCCGAACCTCGGCAAACAACACGTTGTAACAGATTAGGTAAAAATGGAGCAGCAAAGAGTGAAACAGACCTTCAACAGCAAACCGCAGATGTAATAGAATGAAGCAGAGGTGACACGGCGGTCACAACAATGAAAAATGCATGCAGCCACGCGACACGTAATGAAACGTCTCACAACCACAACCATCATTCATCAGCAGCTTCCAGCATACGTTCAAAAGTGAAAGAAAGAATAATTCTAACGGGAAACGCACCAGACAATGCCACGATTAGCAATCTCTGAGACACTCACCAGCCAAAACCATTCCATAAGTCCACAACAGGATGCAAACTATGCCAACAACACCGTAACAAGAAGCTACACAAAACAACTTAATAATCGTTCTAGGAACTCGGACGAGCCACCAAATGTAATGAAATAATGTGGCGGTAAGGTATTTAAACACTTACTGGACCACCATTATTGTAGATGCGCAGGTCTGAGCAGATTTTATCCTGCACAAACTGCCACCAATGCGCGAGTTCTTCCTTTTTCCGATACTAAATTGCTTTTACTGTAATTAGGAAAAATGTAACTTCACAAGGGAATCCAACTTATGTTGGTCTACCAGAAAATAGACCTTTTATTGAAACTATCACAAAATTACATTAAACATTTGTATCGATATTAGCTCTGATTTAATAACTACGTTGACAAGAATTCAAATTAAAACAAACAGACAGTTAGGATTTAACTGTTGGCACATTACTTGACAGATTAAAGCTTATGAAAAATAAGAAAATAGGAGGAAGAAGATGAATGAAAGCTAAGTTAACGGAAGTTAATTATTTTGAAAACAACCAGGGTGGCAAGCTTTCCCATACGGGTCTTAGCTGGGCTTCTCACACGCTCAGAACACATCAACGCCTCGTTACCTGTTGACGATACGTCTTGGAGATAAGAGTTGAAGTTGTGGACACTAACGGACTGTGTTGTCCAGTTCACGCCCAGATGACCTCCGCGCGTGTGAGCTGATTCAGACGAGCAAGAAGAGCCGCTTTCACCGGCAGGAACAGGCCCCAATCGCACTGGCTGAACTTTCAAAGTAAAACTTCAGAAAACAAATTCTTCCAGAAATGAGTGAAAGGATCACAGTAAGGCTTTACTGTGATTCCAGCTGAAACGTGGGTCGAGTTGACACATGACCGGAACGTCTCCAGCTTTCCCAGAGGAGAGAAAACCAGTTGTCAGTTAGTTCTCTCCAAAAAACTAACTAAAAATGCAGGAAATGACCTTTATATGGGAGGCGGGGTCTTCCCCACCTCCTTAATGGCTACAGGCTGGTTTAACAAAATAAAAGATGGAAGTTTGATCCCATAGGCAGAAATGTCTCTTGACGGACAACAGGAAAACTGTTTACATAAACGACCAGGTGGACTGTCCTGTTGAGTCTAGCTTGAAGACAAAACAAGAGAAGGAAGTAACAGCTTTTTCCCTGACTCACAGTCTTAGATTCAGAGCACACTTTGTATTGGAAAATAAACCAGCATAAAGGTCAAACTCATGCAAGTAACAGATCATCATTGAAATGACAAAAAGTATACTGTTTAATCAATTCTGAATTAACACACATTAAAGAGAAAGTTCAATCTGATTAATTAGTGTCCATTAATTCATAATAATTGTTAACCAATATAAGTGTCCAATCGTCTCCTTGAGGGCTTCAAGAAGGTGTAACACTTAGAGTTTCAAAGAGATGCAGAGAGGTGTACTTGAAGGTCAAGCCTAAAATATCAGAGGTTAGGTGTATCACTACACTCTATACCGTCAATCTGCTCCTGTAGGAGTCGATATTGATGTTTATAGATTGGAATCGTGCCTGGCTTCAGAACGATCGAGACAGGGTTGACATTCAGCAGGCCCACATCTGTAGAACTCCTGGCCCAAAGTGTATCAGGCAAACTGGCTAACAGTTTGTCCGTATCAACATGGTCTGTGTTTTCTCCGCCATGTGATCTAGGCAGAGAATGTTTCTCAGGTAACAATAATGTGAATGATCTGTGTGTGATCCTGTAAGTATCAGTTTCTGGAGAATAGTGTAAGTGTGGATTTTGTGTAGGCACCCATTCCCTTACAGCAAGACAGCGTCTCATCACAGGACCTAAATTCTTCGCATCGGCACCAGATACAACCATCAATGACACATGTGGAGCTGATACATCGCCAAGCATATACAGTTGCAGTAACGGTGCAGGCAACTTCACACCTGCCACCACTCCCTCCGGGGCCACATAGATGTCCATGATTTCAGCCACTGGAAATTCACCAGTCTCTTGACAATGTTCCAGCAGTCCTGTCCAGAGCACATCGTAGTCCCCATCACCACAAAGGTCATAGTTCAGCGTGCAATGTGCCACATCAGGAAGCGTGTCATAAGATCTTATGACATTAATCCAGGCGTTCCAGCTCTGCAGTGTGTCGTACAAGAGCGTAGTTGTAAAGTCAGGAACTGCTCCCCACCAAACTTCAGCTTGAAATTCGGCTGGACCAGACTCAGCAGAAGTCCCTTCAACCTGGAGCATCTGATGAATGGAGCTTTTCACTGTAGCACAGTACTGAACAGTTCCATCAGGAAAACTCAGCTGGACGTTGTCAGGACTCATCATCAAAGTCACGTTCTGATCACACAGAATGTCTCGTCCAATCAAGTTCACTGGACATGTGTCAGAAATCAGGAAGGAGTGTTCAAAGCGCAGATTATTCCACACGCATGGTACGTAACAAGAGAGCGGCCACTCCTCTGGCTTGCCCGAGAATCCAACAACAGGTACGGTATTCTTTGATCGTGGGAGTGACGTGTTAACTGACGAATACCTGGCGCCTGTATCAACCATACACATGTGATTTCGGCCGTTAATGGTTAACGATACCAAAGGTTCTGGATACAAGACACCACCTACTGCCGGACCAGGGCACCCCTATTGAATAGGATATTGGCCTGGGGCCTGATTATTGGCTCCCGGCATAGGGCCATGTGGAGTATGATCTGGTGGTGGTGGATATACGTCATGTGGATAACGAGCTGGCGTCACCTCCTGTCTCGATAAATCCTGTTTGGTCGGACATTGAAAATACCAATGTCCCACCCCGTTACACCTGCGGCACCTGTCCGTGGGTTGAGGGTTGCCCCTCGGACGTTTGTTACGACCCCTGCGCCAGGATGTGGATGGGCCCAGAGGTCTCTGTTGATATGAATTATCAGATGATGTAGGAGGACCCTGAACCTGGGGCATCTGAATTGCATTCACCTTTGTGAAATTAAGTTTGTCACGTATGTCTTTTAATTGGGCCTTAGCTAATTGAGTTTCAAGGGATTTCAATTCCCTGTCATCAGACTCCCTCTTATCAAAAGATTGATCAATAAAATGAACAATGTGGGCTGCCCATAAATCATAATCCATCTTTGTCAGGCCAACAACAGACGCCAAGCTCTTCTTAACATCATCAGACAGAGAGCTCTCTACAGCTCCTCTGAACAACAGTTGAGTCGTAGGATCAATCGTTGGATCATTTCCAGTTCTATTTTCCCACAAGAGTTTTACTCTAGATAAGTAGGTCGTGCCCCGTTCTGTAACAGCCGGAGGAATCTCACACAAGTCTGAAGATTTCATAGACGTCGGATATTTCTCTCGTATAATTGGCCATAAAATTTGAACGTGGTCGTGCAGTGTGTCACTGTCTGCAGTGTTGTTTTTGACAGCCATTTTGATTTTAGTTTTAGTCAAAGTCTTATAGATTAAAATACTTCTTAGTTTTAGTCTGTTTTAGTCATTTCTATATTTAATGGTTTTAGTTAAGATTTAATCGACAAAAACTTAAAAAATTTAAGTCTAGTTTTAGTCTTTAAAAAAAACATATTAGTCTTTACAAATTAACTTGAGTACGTTTTTTTTAACAGAAACTGTGAAATTACAGTTTGAGGAATTTTAATCCCATTTTGTGTGCACCTATATCCCATGTAACAGCCATTTGTCCCAAGCTCTGTATGTAAAAATGATTCAAACTGAGGAGCAAACAGACCTTTCCTGTTTCTATTGTCTCTCCTGGAATGCAAATGCAAAATCATCTAGGTGACCTGCATTATTATGGAGATGTTTGACTCTGCTTCTTCTGGCCTTGGGACAAAGGGACAGAGCTTGGGACAAAGGGGTTGTTACATGCCCCCCAGACATATGTTGGCCTGCATTCTCCAAGTTTCACTAACAGTACTTGTATGTGATAATATAATACTGTATAATATAATAGAATTTATCTGACAATACTTTATGCAGTTATTATAAATCAAGTCAGGTGTTTTGTCGACCAGTCATCATCTCGAAGGGATAGATAGTTTTTATTTTAATCACGATGGTTACTGAACAACACAATAAAAATCCACTTTTTGGATGAGTTTTGTACCTGGATGTGACAAACGCTGAAATAACTTCATTTATTTACCTCTGAAGAAAAAGAACGGCTTTTTCTCCTGTGAGTTCTCCTGTCCAGCAGTTTAAATCTCCTGCTGTGACGCCAAAAATACACTACACGCGTTCCGGCTCCGCCCCGCTCCGGTCCGACCTCCGTAGCAAATACGCACCCATTATAATCAATGACAGAATTTACACTGGCTCCGCACGGCGGCGGCGAGCTGCGGAGAGCGGACGGCAGTCCGTCAAAATTAGAAATTTTTCTATTTCTGCCGGACGCCGGAGCTGTGCCGGAGTCAACTTTTGAAGATTACGTCGCACCAACAGGAAAAGGAACGAGCACAACTTCCGTATTTACAAAATAAAATCACCACGGGCGGACTAATCCTAGCTCTATACGGATTTATTTGTACAAAAATGCTGTCAAACTATCATTTATGACTACGCCTACAAACGCAATACAAGAAATAAAAAGAAATACAAGAAATAAATAAAGTATTTTATTCTGAAATGTAATACATCACTTCCTGTTGCTCAAACCATGTCCTGTAGCTCATTTACGAGAGAAGATCAAGGCAGCAGTATCTACAGTTGTTCTCTTTCTTCCACCGAGTGAATTGTTTTGTTCTGACTTACTTATTTATCACTTGATTTATCGCGCGATCTCGCAATTCCCGCGCATGCGTCTCGGAGCGGCGCATCCACTCGGACCTGAGCTGAGCGCAGGTAATGGAAATTGGACTCGCACAGCTGCGACCTACGGAGCGGGGCGGAGCGGAGCCGCGTGTAGTGTATTTTTGGCGTGAGTGTGCGTGTGTGGAGTCACGGCTGACGTCACACAGTGAGCTGACGCAACCAATCACAGAACTTGTAGTCGTCATGGGAGTTGTAGGTCTCTACACAGCCCCGACAACCAATCACAATACATAAACAAACGCCACGGCCGTTTTGAACAGAAAGTAGCTATCAGTTAGCAAAAGTTTCCGGACTTTTCAACACATAAAAACGCTTATAAACAGAGCAGTAAAATTCTGAAATATAGCAAATCACATTCTACAGTTACACTAAGATCAACGCTCAGCAACACAGCGATTCAACTGTCGAAAACAACGACGGACTCTCTCGGAACCGTCTCGAACTGTTCGGTCCACAGCAGATCCTGGACACACCAAACCACTGAGCAGAAAAAGTTTCTGACAGCATATGCTTGTTTACCCGCTTCAAATGCAATAACAACACAACAGCACTTCCTCGCAGTTTTATAAATGAGCTTATTAGGCAAAAAGTTGACGCGGAGGTCAAACGTGAATGCGCTATTCTGTCAGCAGTGAGTCCAAACAGAACCAGAACCTGACTGACCCACACAGCAGCCCAAACAGCTTCAAACAAGGACAGGATTTATAAAAAAAAAATACATACATTCGGTTCTTCTCTTCTCTCACAGTTGGGTTAAATACAAAATAACTCCATAAATCCTTTCTGGGCAAGTGGGCTTGCGGCCACCGACCGAGCCCCTTCGTGCGGCATGATCTTCCATGGTCCAGTTTGAAGAGGAAGTCACAGGTGAGCGCGCGCCGCGCAGCGCGTGGCCGTGCTGCATCAACACCGCGGTGGTGGGCGTGACCAAACAGCTGACTTTCCGACACTATAGACCCCTTTCACGGATTGCGCAATACCGGAAGCACCGCCATGTTGGAGACACTCGCACTGTAAACACACAGTAGTTGAAGTCGGAGCTCCGGTTTTATTTCTGATTTGACCTTGTTGTCTGTAAAACAAACCTCTGTAAAGAAGACAGAAGCTGCAGGAGAGTATGTGGACCAGCTTCAGCCTGCAGCAAAGGAACGTCATTTGGATAAAATACAGATAATTGGCAGCTAAGACCCATACCGGCTGTCCAACATGTCAGAAGATGAGAAGACCTTACCAGCTGTGACCTACGCAGACATTGTGAATTATTTGGTGATTTATATTTAATTTTTAATTTGTGTGTGTACATATAAATATATTTTGGGTGTGTTTTTAAACACACACTAGCTATGTATTCTTATTGTAAATGTATGTGACTCATCACATCAGTCTGAGGATTGAAGCAAATTTTGTCAAAATGATCTTAGAGCCAAGGTTGCCCTTTGTCACCGATTCTGTTCATAACTTTTATGGACAGAATTTCTAGGCGCAGCCAAGGTGTTGAGAGGATCCGTTTTGGTGACCTTAGAATCGCTTCTCTGTTTTTTGCAGATGATGTGGTCCTACTGGCTTCATCAGTTCGTGATTTACAACTTTCACTGGAGCGGTTTGCAGCCGAGTGTGATGCGGCCGGGATGAGGATCAGTTCCTCCAAATCCGAGGCCATGGTCTTGAGCCGGAAAAGGGTAGCATGCCCTCTCCGGGTCGGGGAGGAGGTCCTGCCCCAAGTGGAGGAGTTTAAGTATCTCGGGATCTTGTTCACGAATGAGGGAAAACTGGAGCGTGAGATCGATAGGCGGATAGGTGCAGCGTCCGCAGTGAAGCGGGCGCTGTACCGGTCTGTCGTGGTGAAGAGAGAGCTGAGTCAAAAGGCAAAGCTCTCAATTTACCGATCGATCTACGTTCCCACCCTCATCTATGGTCATGAGCTTTGGGTTATGACCGAAAGAACAAGATCTCGGATACAAGCGGCTGAAATGAGTTTTCTCCGCAGGGTGGCTGGACTCTCCCTTAGAGATAGGGTGAGAAGCTCAGTCATCCGGGAGGGACTCGGAGTAGAGCCGCTGCTTCTCCACATCGAGAGGAGCCAGTTGAGGTGGCTCGGGCATCTGGTTAGGATGCCTCCTGGACGCCTCCCTGGTGAGGTGTTCCGGGCATGTCCCACCGGGAGGAGACCCAGGACACGCTGGAGGGACTATGTTTCTCGGCTGGCCTGGGAACGCCTTGGGATTCCCCCGGAGGAGCTGCTCCAAGTGGCTGGGGAGAGGGAAGTCTGGGCCTCCCTACTTAGGCTGCTACCCCCGCGACCCGACCCCGGATAAGCGGAAGAAGATGGATGGATGGATGGATGGATCTTAGATCCCTGTTTTTTAAGCTACATTTGATCCCTGGATCAACCAGATCTGAGCGGTTCCAGAGAGCAATGCCTTGATTTTCCTTATTAATCCAGACTAAATGTGTAAATGTGTGTTTCAGTTCATTTTATAGAAGCTCTGTGCTGAACTACCTCAAAACATATTTTTTAAATAAACATGTGAAGTACAATGATGGCTGACAAGTGTTATTCAAAATTTTCAACTCTTGTACAGTGTTTCAACACAAATTATATAAATAACAGCTACTCTATGAATCTAATTACAGTAAGAACTTTGAGGTGCATTCTGCAGACATTTATCTTTTAAGATAATAGTACGAATGGTTGTCTTTATATAGACCTTTTTTACCTTACAACTACTTTGAGTTTGGCAGAATATTTTCTAGTCAATACAAAAAGTGCACAAACAAAATGGTTAATGATACATAATGTCATTTATTCTGTTTAAAAGAGAGGTTTTCTAAATCGACGTGAGCTATACAGTATCAGCACCACTATATGTGAAACATATGTTGTAATATGTAAGTTGTCTTGTTTGCTCACGTCTGTGTGATATCCATTACAGAAAAAGCATAATCAAAATTACATTCATCAAATCAATACATAAACAGTAATGATATAGTAATTCATGCTCAAATCAAAAAAGGCGTTCAATACAGGATCAACTGGACTTTATTTGTTACTAATAAAGTCCAGTTGATCCTGTATTGAACGCCTTTTTTGATTTTATCATGTCCTGGACGACTGAGAATCTTCACCAGCATCATGCTCAAATAAAGAGTGCAGTGAATGAAAAATCATGTCTGCCCCATATTTGCAAAAACAACTTCAAAG